>JAOTBA010000003.1:24239501-24250722 GCA_025629845.1 Erythroxylum squamatum | reverse complement strand
TATCTTATCTTATCTACTAGAAGATAAACTTATCTCCTAGAAGATAATCTCCTAAGCTAACTAAACTTATCTAAAATGATTATTCAACATTATGTATTTGTTCAGAGAAGGTGGTGAATTTGGATATAGAAGTTCAGTTAATTATATGTATCATATTTATGCTTACAACTAGGTTGCTAGGGTGAAATCTGTAATAATTTGATTTCCAAATAAGTTAATTATTTTTCTAATAGTTCATTAACCTCGAGGTCGAGGATAATGGATGATTCAGGTTCATAGGCTTAACCTTGTGGTATCATTTCTGGTGTTGCATGTAGAATCAGATCATTGTGAATCATATCAGGGGCCGAAAATTTTTTCAGAATTATCCTGTTAAGATCATATGTTTTCATACGTCTGCTTTTACTTTCTTCTAGGATGCAATGAAGTCAATAACAAAAAGGTTTTCTCAGGTGTATGATGACAAGAAGAGACAATCCTGATGGATCACTTTGGAGGCTTGCTGTTGAAGGCTTCAACCATATTCTTGTTGATGATCTGTGCAATGTCACCAAGAATCAAGATTCCAAAATTCCTAGACCTGCCAGAATGCGTATTTGGAAAGAAGTAGCAGATGTCTATGAAATTTTCCTTGTGAGCTATTGTGGGCGTGCCATCCCTGCCAGCACCCTCTCAGCTGCAACACTGAAGGCTGATGAAGCACTTGAGATGGCAATCTTACATATCCTTGGGGATAAGATTCTTAAGTCCCCAGTTGACGCACCTCTTGATGTAAGTTTCTTGGAAAAGTGTGCACAATGCATGATGCTGTTTGACTAGCAGTGTCAAGTAGTAATATTTGTTGTTGAAAAAATTATAGCCTGGTCTACTTGTTTTATCAAGGTTAAATAGTATGAGTCAAATATATGTTGTAATACTCGGTTATCTTTCACTAGCCTGAATGATGGTTTGATGGTATTGAAAGTGGTTATGCTCTAAGTTATTATGTGCCATATGCTTTATGCTTAGCATTATTTAGTATGGGGCTTCGATGGGGACGCCTTTAATTTGCTTCTGTCTATTATGCTATTTTCATGATATGTAGATTCTGCAACGAATTGTTTCTACTTTGGACCGATGTGCATCACGCACATGCTCTCTGCCTTTGGAGACTGTGGAACTTATGCCTTCTCACTGTGGCAGATTCTCGCTGACTTGCTTACAGAAGCTATTTTCCTTGAGCAGGTGGAACTTTCAATTAATTCATTCGAGCCTCTTGTGACGTCTCATTGTTTTTCACCCATCGCAGCAATCATTTTCAATTATTTCATTCGAACCTCTTATAACTTGTTGTTTTTCACCCATCACAGCAATCATTTTCAATTATTTTTCTTGTATTTCAGTTGTGATGATGAAGGCAGTGGCTGGAACTTGACAAGATCTGAAGTCAGTAAGATCTCAATGATGGTACTCATTAGCAGATGTGAATGTATCTTGAACAGATTTCTCGTTGATGAAAATGAGCTAGGTATGCAGCTTCTTGAGATCCACTTCCCAATAGAGTCTATGGTTATCCCCGTTGAATTACTTACTCTTATGTTCACCAGGTGAACGACAGTTGCCGCCTATGAGAGTTGACGAAATTATATTTGTTCTCCAAGAACTTGCCCGTGTAAGAGTCCATCCAGAAACAGCATCTATTCTTCCTCTACATCCTAATCTCAGAACTGGTCTACCAGTTCAAGAAAATCAAGAGAAGCGTCCACATCTGCTTGTTCTGTTTCCCTCTTTTTGCGAGCTAGTATCAACGAGGTCTGTAACTGTTATACTTTGGGGCTAAAATCTCAATGGTGCATTTATTAATCTGCGATAGCTGAACTCTTGTTCTACATCTTTTTTGAATCATATTTTGTCAATCTGACTGACAGCGATGAATTGATGATATAAAAAGTATAGCCAGGACTCAAAACAAGTAAAAACAGTACAAAATGGCTGATGTCTTACCTGACAGGCGTGCGCACGTAGCCATACAAAGGTTATCTCAACTATGGTCTAACCTGTGCTTTTAATCTTTGAATAAGCAGGGAGCCAAGAGTGAGGAAATTGGTGCAAGTTTTACTCCAACTTATCACAACAGAACTGGGGCTCCGAAAAGTAAACATTACAAGCTGATGATATGTAGATACGAGGAAGATTGTATGGTAAATTGGTAATGAGTGCTTGTTTATAGATGATAAAAGCATAGGCCTAGCTGAGGAATTTTTTTCGTCCTCCCATTTTAGAGTGTGCATTATAGGGTGATATATAGTGTTTATAATTAAGATTTTTAAGCCTCTAGGAGACGAGAGCTTTTAATGAAATCGCTGTTTTTACATGTTCTTCCGCAATATGAAGTCTTATTTGTCTTACTTTGGATGTGCAATTGCACTGTCTGTATCCATCTTTTTTCAAATGCAGTTGGACTGACATTTTTGCTTCTCCTTCATTGGAGAACCTAAAATGATTTTGAAAAGGTAAAAGAACGGTGACATTATTATTTAAGAAGGATTTTATTTTTGAGATTTTGTATATTAAAAAAAAAGGAAATTTTCTGGCACTAGCTAACAAAGCAATGATTGATATTCAATAAATTGACAAAAATGTTAAAAAATTAATACTATTAATTGTTTTCAAGTGATTTTTAACGATATTAATAATTTTAAAAGCTTAAAATATATTACAGGTCTGAGAAGTCGAAATGCGTCGGGTGCGGTATGGATGACTCGGCCAGAAATCACAAGTAACATTAACCATTCTTGCAAATACCAGCCGGACTTAAGATTAGATTGAGTTTTGGTACGATATTGTACTGGTATTTGTTATATTTGGTACCGTTTTAGGTGATTTTCAAAATTTATGAAATAGTTTTTGAATTTTTTAAAAAATTGTAAAATAATCTGTTGTCATATTGTATAGTTGTATTATATATTTTTAACTCTATCTTTTAAAATTAAAATAATAAATAATAATTACAATTGATATAAAATAACAATAATTTTTAAATATTTCACATATAAATAATAATAATAATTATATGAAAAAGAACAATTATTATCACACAAATATAAAATTAAGAGCAATATAAAATATTTAAAATATTACAATTTTCATTATATAAGAAATAATAATTCCATCAAAATATCTAATAAAAAATAATAAATATCTTTAATTCTTAAATTATTATAATTTACAACAAAAGAGACGAGAGTGAAATTTTAAAACTTTTTTGAAAATTTTACAATTTAGTCCTTATTTTTTTTAAATTTTTGATACTGACCAATATATAATCGATATTATAAATACTGACTCGTACCAAACGAAACAAGTTAGTACCGATCGATATTTATACCGGATACATAAGTACCTTATTTTGTACCGTTCCGGTACGTAACGAAATTCCAATCTCTGTTATTGACTGAAAACGCGGCGGAAGTGGCTGGTCCTCCTGTTGTAGGCATTAACCGACTCCAAAGCAGGCACTGGCTTCAATTTAACATTTTCTTCTACTAGGTAAACTTAACCTAATCAACTCCTCTCCTCCACATCCATGTCATGTCAATCTGAATCATAGCGTTGAGCTCATCAGAATCATTTTAAAACTTTCGAGCAAGTTTCTTTTTGAGTTAAATGGCAAAAGGGTAATTTTCGGCTTTAATTTTTACATTATTCAACAAATAACATTTTACAGAGCAACTTCAGTTTTTGACTATTTTATATTATTTTATTACATAAAAGGGTCCTTAAAATAAAAATTAAGAATTTTATTAACATTTTTACCCGTAAGAAAGACCTATTGTAATAATTACCAAAATTTGACTTAACTAATTAACATATTAAGTTAATGGATAAGTTAACCCTAAATTTTATTAACTTAACAATTAAAATTAACTAAGACAGAGTTACTAAGTTAACTAATAAAATTCCAATTTTTCCTAATAGAATAAAAATTTCTAATTTTTACCGATCTTTCTTCTCCTTCATCACTGTTTCCAATTGCCATATGACAACAGTTGTTGGTCATCGGCGAATTCGTCATCAATAGCCCTACGAAGTCGTCATCAATCGCCCTACGAAGTCGTCACTATTTTCAACTTGACAATGTATTGAGTTTACTGTAGTAAAGAATTTATAACGTCTTGAGTTTATTGTTGCCTATCTACTTTGTCTGTTAGATTATGTTGTGTGTTTTGGCTGCTTTCTTCTTGTGCGTTACACATGAGAGGCAATTCCATTTTGGGATATGTTTGTTTTGGTTTGTCTCTCATATAGTCCCGTGTTGAGTTTATTGTATCTACTTTGTCTATTAGATTCTATCATGTTTTCACTGCTTTCTTTTCGTGGGTTGCACATGGGAAGCAACCCCATGTGGGAACATATATGTTTTAGTTGCTTTCCTGATATATCTTTAGTTTTCACAGCTTAGAGTACCAAAGATCCTGATTCACTTTGTTTGGTATATTGGTCCCCTCATAACATTTTATCTAAATGCGTTTGGTTTATGTCATCTTATGACATTTAGTCTTGTCTTTTAAGGTTCCTTTTATCTTAAGTACCTTGTTTGGTTTTCATGTTATTATCTTATAAAGATTTAAAAACTTTGAATCTAATTATATTGTTTGTTTAAATTTTTTCCTTGCCATATAACACAATGATACCATCTAAAAGTTATGCTAAGAAAATAGGGGCTCATTTTGTGGTTATTTTCTAAGGATTTTGTTACCATAGCGAGTGTAGCAATTGTGTTTACTTTTAAAAGTTAATGGTTCAGTTTCTTGCTATTTGCTTTATGGTTAGATTGATTTGTCTATTCAACTTTAAAATTTTTGCTATTTTTGTCTAATATTAAGATTTTTTCCTTCATATTTATCCACCTTTATTTGAGTAAATTTTTGTACAGTCCATCATTTTGCTCTGGTCACCTTTATCTTAGAATGAATTAATGTTGGCTTTAACTTTTACTTAGATGTATCACTTAAGAATGGTTGACTAATAACTGTTGTTTTAAATTTAATTGGTGACCTAATGCCTATAGTTAGGAGTTTGTAATATTTGTTATCTATTTTGCTCAGTTTTTAGAATCTAATAATCATTTCATTGCTTTTTTATTTTAACTTAAGTGTACGCTTATATTTATCTCTTACCTTTTATTATCTAGCAATTCAGTGATTTGGAGGGATTCATATTTATTTAAGGCTTAATTCTAATGCTATTATGCTTATAAGAAAATATTATAATGTGTTTAAACTATTTCAATTAAACTCATATTGTAGTGCTTGCTTTAATTTGGCCTAAACAATGCTTTAGGCCTTCATCCTAATGGTCTTTTTTACATTTTTGTTCTTAATAATACATTAACTTCATATAGAATTTTGGGTTAATTATAAAAAAAATCTCAAACTTTCGTCAATTTTTTCATTATAGCTCAAACTTTAAAAAGTAACAATAAAATGTCCAAACTTTCAATTTTTTCCATTTCTAATACGACATTAGTCTTACTGTTATCTTAGTTGACGTGGCACTACCACATATCAATGGATCACCACTAATCAGACATGTCAACGTCATTAAGAGAAGGTTCCCTAATTAGCGAAACGATGTCATTTCTTGGCCTTAGTAAGAAACGACGTCATTTCGCTTATTATCAGATGCCACTCTCTTCTCCTCTGTTGATAGCCCCAAAAGTCTGTAACTAAAATCCCTAACCTCTTCTCTATTAATAAGCCCAAAAACAATAAACTAAAATCCCTAATCATACATGGTGCTTCTTCTATCGAGAAGTGAATTGCTCCATAAAACCAACAAACATTCTTTCGTGAGTGGGTGCTTTCTAAGGGAGTGGTTTTGTCATTGGGAGAAAACTAAAAAATTGTGAAATTGTGACTTCGGATTTTAGAAAAAGCTTCTTCTTCGTCAGTCTCACATCTTAAATCTCTAATTTCGTCTTCTCTCATGTACTCTTACTCTCACACTGTCGTTCTCTCAAACCTAAATCCATAATTTCTTCTCACACGCTCTCACTTCACACCCTCGTTCACAACAGGTCAGTTTCGATCTTTTCTTTCTTTTTGGAATTTTAGTTTCAGTGTTCTTTCATTTCTCCGACTTTGGGTAATTCTGATTTTCCCATCATCTTAAGATACTTGGTGGCGTGGAATTGTGTCATCGATTGCCATTTCTTATGTCGTTTCTACAGAGAAGCAGTTGACATGTTATGGCGGATGTTGAATTTTGTTATGGAACCTGATGAAGAAACATTTGTTTCAGTCTTATCTGTATGTTCTGCAATGGGGACATTAGACATTGGGAGATGGGTTCATTCTTGGATTAGGCATACTAGGTTTGTTCTTGATTTGCTATTTATGAAATGCTATGTTGTTGTATTAGGGTTTCAGTAGGTGAGGGTGCTTAGTTTGTAAAGGTATGAAATTTGTAAAGGTATGTTTCTAGTGCCCATATACCCATGGAATATAGTTTATAAGTGTCGTAAGGATGTAGCCTCTCTTCACCATTTTGGACATTTAATTCTTTGTTGGGTGAATTTATGAAAAGAAATCATAGTAGTGTTGCATTTAAGGTAGTAGTTAAATATTTGTAAGATGATATTGTAACAAGATAAAGAAATATGGCCAGAAATAAAGTATATGTAGCTTTTATTGGGCATGCAACTAGTATATATTTCATATGGGAAGAGTGTGAAGGTGTTATTAATAGATTCAAGGGTGCTATTTATTGTTCTTTTGATAGTGTAACAGAAGCTGGAAGGATATATTCTTAATTTTGTGAAGAGAAAGCATTATATTCAACGATAAAATAACTGTAATATATATTATTTGTTATATGTGATAATTTAATTGAATTAAAATATAATTAATATTGAATATTGATTGCCCCAAGTGTAATGCCTTGATGACTTTACTAATTTTAAATGCTAAGCCTAACATTGGTCAACATTTTTATGAATGCGTTAATACAAAAGTAAGTAATTCAATTATTGTTTATAGCAATGCCAATCGTATAAACTAATGTTAATCAATATTCAAATTGAAGGTCTCTTGTAGGTACTTGGTATTTGTGAAAGACATGAAAGTTTGTTTTTGTCGTAAAATATGTCAAACAAATTCTGTGCGTTGGGGTAAGAGTCTTGTTTGGAAGATGTATTGTTGTTTGTAAGAAGTAAGTATGTGTAAAACTTTATGTGCATTATGCAAATTTGTGATAAGTCCTAATATTTGTGTTTATATCTTTATTTTATAGGTCCCATGCAATTTTATAGCTTAGTCGTCGGATTTAAGTACAAAAAAAAGAGGAGATATTGTAATAGTTAGAAGAGCAAATGTAACTATAATGTTTATTGGGAGTCTTTGTCTATTTTTCAATAACCTACCACTTTAATATTTAGTTGTAAGCTTTTCACATTGTTAAGGAAACTGCAATTATTATGAGGTTGTACATTTTAGAACTAACTACAATTAATCCAAGTTGAGTTTCAGTTACAAACCAAAAGGAGTTGTGAATGTGCCAAATCTATCTCCCAATTGCAACTCAATATATATAAGAAACTGTCACAAATAATGCCTTTAAGCTTGTCTTTTTAAAACAGTGAAATCAAATATAGAAAATGCATGTAAAATTTTCATAGAAAATTCAACTTTGGCCTAATTTTTTTGTATATATATATATTACTTTAGTAATTCAGTATAAAAGACAGATTATTAACATCATTCCCAAGAAACATCTCCGTAATTACCTGTTACGTTTTAGGTAATTATCAAGATGTTTCTTGGGAATGATGTTAATAAGTTATCTTTTATACTGAATAACTAAAGAAATTTCCATGATTGATGAAAGAGGTTTCTTTATTTTAGTAAATGTCATATCATTTTACTAGGGAGTAGCCCTTTTATCTCACAAAGTGTTAATTTTTGGATTAAAAGTGGAAGCATTATGTCTTACTCTTTATGATTTACATTTGTTGTGAATACCTTGTTGTACTTGGGTCTTAAATGTCGATGAAATTATTTTTTAATGGTTGCTTTATAGGTTTTAATGGCTCAATATGGAAGTATAAGGCTTTTTTATGGTGGATATTTTATATAGTAGCCTGAATTCAGATATGTTAGTGGGGATATTGTTACATTTGACAATGTTGACATTGAATATATTAGTAATAGACAAATATATGAGATGGGATTGGAGTTAGGGTATGATCAAACTGATAAGGCATATTATAGAGTACCTAGTTCTAACTTAAGGGAGTCACTAAGAGTTATAGAGTCAAATGAAAGTTCTATTAGGCTAGCAAACCTTATGCAAATACATGGGATTATTGATGTATATGTAACTCATCATATAAAAACACCTATCCATGCTCCTGGCATATTACATATTAATGGAGGAGAGGCCCATGATGATGATGATCAGGGTGTTAAAATGGATGAGAACATGGAGGAATTAGGTTTAGATGTGAATGAAAATTTAGAAGAACAGGGTGCACTAATAGATAAGAATATGGACTAATAGGGTTCAGATGTAAATGAAAATTTAGATGAATAGGGTCCATAAATGGATAAGAATATGCAGGAACAGAGTTCATACGCAAATGAAAATTTAAAGGAATAGGGTTTAAATATAAATGAAAATTTGGAGCAACAGGGTGCACATATGGATGAAAATATGGAGGAACAAGATTCACATTTCCAATGATTCTTTTATGTAGACATTCCAGATGACCATCATTTAGTTGAAATTGAATCAACAGTTTTGGTAGTGTTATTAATGATGATGAATATCCTAATAGAGAGGAGGTAGGTGAAGCTTTGCGTAGACCCAGTTCAAAATTTAGGGACAATCCTACAAATGTTACACATAAGTGGAGATTGAGAATAGAGTTCAGAACTATAAAATAATTAAAAGATATTGTTATCAATTATGCAGTATATACTAGATATAATGTTAGGTTAAAAAGTGCGAGAGTATTCAGATTAGGTATGTGTGTGTTGATAGATGCCTATGGGTTTTTTATGCTGGATATGATAAGAGCGAGAAATGTTTCAGGGTTAAAACTTAACAACTCTTATCATACTTGTTTCACAACAAACAAACCAAAATTGGTTTTTGCCAAATTCTTGATGGGACACTTCAAGGATAAAATTTTGGAGAAGCCTAGTATCACAACCAAAATAAAGGGTCAAAAAATGTAGAGAAAAGCTTAATATTTTTGTTACTTCAAGCACGTATAGAAGAGTAAAGAAGAGATTGAGGAAAACTAGAGAAACAAATTATATTACTGAAAATGTGAAGTTGCAAGGTTATGTACATGAGATGAAGATAAGCAATCTTGGATCAATAGTTGTTTTACAATTTTCAAGAAATTAAGAAAGTTCATTGCTACATGTATGTTATGCTATATAGTATATACTTTATTATTTTTCATTATATAGTATATTAATCCTTCTTTATATTTTTTGTCGTTTAAAAGATTGTATATTTGTTTTAATGCCAAGAGAAAGGGTGGAAGCATTGAAGACCAATTTTGGGATTGATGGATACTTCCTAAAGACAAAATCCTAAGGCCAATTGTTGAACACAGTTGGTAAGGATGGAGGTAAAGGAATGTATCCATTGGCCTAGGTAGTTGTAGAGATAGAAAACACAAATTTATGGACTTGGTTCATGAATTTGTTAACATCTGATTTAGAATTTGAAGATGGTAAAGGACTTACAACCATATCTAATATACAGAAGATATGTTAATATACTTGCAATTGAAATCATTATATGACTTATTAACTACTATCTTTTTAATTTAATTTAGGGATTAGTCAGGGCTATAGAGGAGACTTTGCTGAATGCAGATCACCGAGTGTGTGCCAAGTATCACAATTGGCATGGCAATTGGAAGGGAAAGGACCTTAAAAAGTAATTTTGGAATTGCAATTGGTCAACCTATGTTGGAGATTTCAACGAGCAACTGAAGAGGCTTGACAAAATAAACCATAGATTTGCTTCAGTATTAGTTGAATATCCTAAAGAGAGGTAGACAAGATGTTACCAATCTTTTGAAACTAAATGTCCAATAGTTAACAACAATATAAATGAAACCTTTAATGGGTGGATCCTATTAGTAAGGGACAAGCCAGTGATTAGCATGTTTGGGACAGTTAGAATAATGGTTATAAAGAGGGACGCAGATAGGAGACATTTTTTAGTTAGGTGGCAGTCAGATATTGCACCGAATATAGTGAAGAAGTTGGAGAAGAACAAAAAAAGAAGCAATGTAGTGGAGATTTTTTTTGGGGTAAATCAGTAAGTAGATAAAATTAAAATAAAAGAATAATAAAGTACATGCAACGGGGAGACCCCAAAACTGAACAAAACCACAGTAGAGAAATATAGCCCTTCCTGTGCGAAGAGCTTAACTACACAACATCAATACGCTAACAGACTACCAAAAATAGGGACTAAAAGGAGATACAACCCAAACAACAACAAACCTAATCCCCGATACACAAAAGCCAATCACAGAAGGGGCTCAACAAGAGACTCCCATATAACAAGTTACTTGCACTCAAGCGGATCTGGCTGATGAGTTACACTAACAAATAACTCTCGGAGCACCCAAGTATGAGAAAGTTGCTTGGGAAGATACCATGCTCGTCTCAAGTGCTAGTAGGTGACAACCAGACTATACTCAAAAGGTGGCTAAAGTTGCTTTCCCAAGTTGAGAAGTCCACTACATCCTGAACCTGAAACATGTTAGAGAAACAAAAACCAAATCATACAATTTACCAACGCTCAGTGTTTGAGCAGAACTGCTCCATTACTTGGAAGATCACTTTATCATTGAAGCTCCCCATGCCCAAGGCTTTATCTTGGAAGGTTTTGAGGTTTCTCTCAGACCAGAGGTTATAGACAACTACAGCTAGCAAGGTAAGAAAGGTGTGTATGTCAAAGCTATAGGGCCGAGGAGTTTGGTTGAACCAAGTTGGAATTGAGAGTAGGTTTAAGAGCGAGGGAATGCTTAGCTAAAAATGACTAAGACGGTAAAGCCAAACTGATTTGGAAAAGGGACAATCAAAGAAAAGGTGTCGAATAGATTCATTGTTCGCAAAACAGAGGGAGCAATGGTTTGGGACAAAAGTATAACACAGTTGGTCTCTTGTATGTAGCTTATTCTGGAAAGCTAACCACAATATAAAGGCAT
>JAOTBA010000003.1:24218286-24230514 GCA_025629845.1 Erythroxylum squamatum | reverse complement strand
ATATTAAACTCGACAATAACATGTCAAAACTGTTACTAAAGCATCATATCTTTAGTAACATGGGCTGTCATAGCATAGTCATTAGTGTTACGATTCATATTTAATAACACTTATCACCTGTTACCGTATGTCATTTTTGTTGTAGTGAACCACAGTAGATATAGGAGAAGCAATAGAGTTACCTGATTCACTCATACCAAGACGGGGGGCATCTTCAAGATTGACTGAAGGGGCAACCATCTGCTGCTGCACTTCCTTGCCGTCAGGCTGCTCAATAGGAGTGTCCAACTGCACACCATCAGGACTAGTTGGGGAATTTGTAGGGCTTGATTGCAAGGCATTGTCCTGCGGGGGGAGTCCACAAGTTGGTATAGGAGTTCGGTCCTGCTCCAGTTCATCTTGGAATCCAGTTTCAAAAATGCGACCAGTGGGATGCCATTCTTGTTTCTGAGCCGCCTTCTCCGGTTGCCATTCATATTCTATGGCAATTTCTTTGAAAGACATCTGGCCCTCATCGTCATAGGTTGCTAACTGAAAGGAGGAAGGCCATTTCTTTTCCAGGTCCAATTCTACACACAATCTGGCAAAGAGGATTCTGGACATCTTAACTATGTGAG
Organism: Erythroxylum squamatum; assembly: GCA_025629845.1. Classification (NCBI taxonomy): domain Eukaryota; kingdom Viridiplantae; phylum Streptophyta; class Magnoliopsida; order Malpighiales; family Erythroxylaceae; genus Erythroxylum; species Erythroxylum squamatum. The sequence goes on along the minus strand of JAOTBA010000003.1, from coordinate 24,229,897 downwards.
AGTCCATCAGAAGAGGGCATCCTACTGCACTGGCAATTCTATCCAGACCCTCAGTGGTCCAGTACTCGTAGGGGATATTGTGAAATCGAACCCAAACAGGAGCATATCTCACATTCTCCTGCTCTCCCACATTGAGGCTCTATTTTCTCAAGAACAGGGGTTTACCTTGAATGTGCCATGACCCCTTTTCCAGCACTTCATTCAGTCCACTTTCAGAGTCAAATTTGAACAGAAACTTGTGTGAACTCGTCACTAAGATCTCAGATAATCCACAGGCCGACCATGCCTTAGACAAGGATCGTTGAACTACTAGGAAGGCAGGACGCTTACCCATGAAAAAAACAATGAGGGCATGTCGAAGCTTCTTGGCACCTTGCTGGGCTAGTTCAGGTGGAGGGATGATGAATATTTTGTCTTCCTTGAGCTCTGGGGGGTAAAAGGCCAAATCTTTGACAATAGCGACGTCCTCTACGCCACTGGCAACAACAGACTTCCAAGTCCTAGGTAGAGCTCCAAGAGACTATCGGCCTTGGTCAAGATTGGGTAAAGAAGGCACTGGGATAGGTGAAGTCGACTGGTGCGACCCGAGGCGGGTCGGTACCGGTTGGATAGGAGGGCGATTGGGGTCCAAGTTCTCATCAGTAGGGTTTGGCAAAGGGGTCGAAAGGAGGGTTTTTTGAGGAGAGGGTCTGGCTAGAGGAAGACAAGAAGGAGAAGGTAGAGGAGACGAAGACGAAGCCATGGGGGAGTGGGCTCAACGGACCGGTGATGTTCAAAGTATTGGGCACTGCTACTATTGCTCTCTCTCACATCGCTAAAGGGTTGAAATTTAGATCTGGCCTAAATTAGTGGTATGGAATGGAGATGGTACTTATGAAGTTTCAAAGGGTGAGGGGAAGCATACTATGAGGATTGGTAGACAACAAACATGTAGTTGTCAAGCATGAACCTATATGGATACCTATGCAAACATGCAATTAGTGCAATCCATTACTCAAGAGAAATGGTCGAGACATTTGTAGATTCGTGTGCTATAGGAAAGGTCGATTTATGATTTTGTATTAACACATGTTGACATTAATACACCTGCCAAAAGCAAAAAAGAACGTATATAAAAAATTATGTCATGCTGAAAGATCTTTTAGAATTTTGATGAGAAAAGAAGAAAATAAGTATTAATTCTCATGTCAATATTTGACCTGGGAGTAGATTATATAGATAGTAAATAGAGAGAATCGAAGGAAACTAGTTTTAGAAAACTATAAGGAAGGACAGAGGATTGAATAACATAAGCTGCCCAAGTTTCTTGGAGCTAAATCATGCCTACTATCAACTACTTCGTCTCATATATATCAGCTTCAGTATTATAAATTCAAGAAGCGTAGTATTTGCTTCCAAAATAGCTATCAATTTGAATAATTGTCATTCACAATATGCAATAATTATATTACTCTTTCCTTTTGAAATAATTGTACATACACAAAACGAAGACTAGTTCATATCAGTTAATTGTATTTGGTAGATAATAATGCTCTTATATATGAGAAAGATCTATTTAAACTGGATTTGATATGGGATTTTGCAATTTTTCTACATATGTTAATGCTACTAATGACCTTTAGCCAATCAAACTTTCACTAGGAATACCTTTTGGCTTAAACATTTGAATTCATCAATATGCAAACAGCTTCAATTCAACCAAAAGCAGAAAAAAAATCAAAAGAATTATTATGACTATACCATCTTGTATGACACTCAAAGAGAACTACAGAAAGATGACCTTGTATCCCAACACTTGGAAGACGTTAAACATCCTTATAAGAGATGCAATTAATCATAACTATATAAATCTAAGCAAAAAGAAGCAAAATAATTTGCATCGTGACCGATTGTCATGACAATGATGGGCGGTGGTGATGAAGGGAGACGAATAAGGGATACGACAGTGGTGAGCAAATGAAGGCAACTGAAAGATTCTATGGACAAAGACAAACAAATAAATGAGGGCAATTGAGAGATTCCATGTATAAAAACAAACTGATGAATGAAGATTCCATACTGTGATTGAAAAATTATGGATTCCAGTGATTGAGAAGTTAAGGGTTCTAGATAACGAAGAAGTGGGAGAATTTGTTTTAGGTTAATTAATTACTTTACTTATTAGTTAAGTTAATAGGTTATTTGCTTAAGTTAAGTTAATTTGTTAGGGTTAATCAATTACGGTAAAAATGTTAATAAAATTTTTATTTTTTATTTTAAAAAAGTGGATCTCATACTGCCACATGAATATGGATTATGAAATAAAATAATAAAAAGTTTGCTATGTTAGAAAAGTGTCAATTTTTCCATCATTTTATTGGTTATCTGAAAGTTTTTCCAATTGTTAGAAATTTTGTACTCTCCAAAACATTAGGATTAAATTTTGTTAGGTCAAAAATGCCCAGCTCCCTAAATTCAACAGGACCTTGGGATTGAGTATGATTGATTGTTTACTTACTCACAGCATTTCAATAGAGAAAGGAGGAAAAAAAACAAAATACAAATTGATCCTAACAAAAACAGCAAACAGTACACCTATAGATTCCATTAGTCTAAAAACGGTCTTCTTACAAGTAGATCAGAGAAACAATTCTAAGTTCTACCTTTTATTTAACATTTGATTAATAGATATAGAGGTGGAAAAGAGCCCTCAACAGCAGACAAGACAACTACAAAAGATGTTATTTCGTTTTATTTATTATTATTGTTTTGAGCGATAGTCTGCTGGTTAAGCCTGGCGGCAGCAGCCACAGAAGCAGCGACTCCAGCAGGATGAGTAGTTAAGAAAGGATCATTCCTCATTTCTGCTCCAGCCACCCCCTCCGCATCCCTCCTTGTTGCCGCCCTGTCCCCCGGTAATTTTGATGCTGCGTCCTACATTCATTTTTCTACAATTACTCCTAATTAATCATTATATATACACATACATACACACAATGACATGACATGAGCTTTGCTTTGCTCTTTGCCATTAAATTAAATTACCGCCAGAATATCACCCAGTTTCGTCTTCTCTTGGTCATTGGTTAACCTGGCATTCAGAGTTGCAGCGGATTGAGCCGAGGCCGCCACACCACCAGGAACAATGGTTGTCCTACCCGTGGCTCTTACTTCTGCCGCCTGAATGGCCGCCGCATCACTCCATTCTACAGGCTTCTGTCCTGCTGTTAATGCCGTAGCTTCGAGTGCTTCTCCAATGGTAATGCCACCACCACCACTTCCAGTACTCGTTGTTAGAGCCATGGACTGCAATGGAACTCTTTGACCATACTGCCCCACCACCTACAAGTAAAAGTAATTCTTCATTTTATGTCGACTCTCATCTCACCGTATCACTTTAAAAAATATATATATTCCAGCCAACACATGAAAATGTTGTCGTTGCAATAATCTAGATATGCACCAATCCAACTTGTGTAATAATATCACAACTTTTACTATTTGAGTAGGTCGAAACTCTTTGAGTCCAAATCAACAATTTCAGTAGTTATTGTAATGACAGTAGTGCCTTGAACTAACGTAGAAACTCAATCACGTAATCACTAACCTTTCTCTACCTTCGATTCAATGCGAGGAAGGGGAACCTATACCCAGATCAAAATCACTCACCTGTCCACCGACTGATTCTGTAATCACACGCCTACCGGGCAAATCAGTGGCCGTGATGCTGACACCCGAATCGAAGGGCACATCGTTCACGTCATCGTGACCGACAAATCCGGCCCTCTCATTCTTCATAGCAGCAGACTGCATCAAAGAGGCGGCTCCTCCTTTTTGGGTCTGACCCATCATTGCATTCTCCGCCGTCTGCATCATGGCAGCATCTCTAGGGGCCACCGTTTTCTTAGCAAGCTCACCTTCAACGGAGGAGAACACATCTCCATACTTGATGGGTTCTTCTTTGCTTTCCCTCCTCGGCTGTTCTTGGCTCATATTTAGTATCCTTAGAGTTGCACTCTATGATTATTCTCACCCCTCAAAAGGATTTGAGTCGCATGTGTTTGTTATAGGCTTTTCTTGATTTAGACAAGTGATATTAGGCCTGTGAGGTAGTGAAGATCGGAGGAGCACTTTTCTACGTGCATGGGGATTTGACACGCAGGGGAATAGGGAGTGAACCGTGGAAAGATTTGAGGAGGGACGTGTTTGTAGGCATAAACACTTGTCTGATTCTGAATCGAATGGAGAGCTCGATGTGATTATATATGTTTCAGAATTGCTTGGACAAGTCAACCAACAGGTGGCCTTTAACACGAAGTTGACGACCTGGTCCCCATAAATAACGATGGAAAATTAAATGCACCCTCTTAATTTTAAAAAATGATAATAATTTTAAAAAATAATTCGTTGTTAAATTCTCATTACTGACATAATTAGTCACGTCAGTTAATATTAACTCCAGCGACATAGTTAAACCATATCAGCTAATATATTTATGACGTGACCGACACATGTATTTATTATTACACGTCATATACATATTTAAAAATAATAAAATACCTATAACACCTGCAACCTTTATTCTTCCACATCTGAGCAAAGTTTCTCAACAACAAATTCTCCTTAGTTCGTCACACGTGCATTGGATCGTCCCTGTCGCACCATATTGTCTCTATTGCAGCACCTCTTTGCCTCCGTCACACCACCTCTGCCTTTCGATGAATAATAAATATCCTGATGATGCAGCAACTTTCGTATATTGTGTCGATCAACTATTCAACTCAATTTGATTTTCCTCCTTAATTTGTGTCAACGAAACAAAAAAGTGTGGTTCATCAAAATTTGGTATCAAATTTAGTCAAGATTGAGATATTATTGGTATGCTTTTATAAGTAAGGATTGTTCATAGTTGCTCTTTTAATACTTGTAGTAAAACAAACTGGAGAGGAATTATTGCATGAATTTGATGCATGTTCTTTAATTTAAGTTTTACCATGAAAATTACCTTTGACTATATGCAGGTAACAGATGTTTAGAGTACTAGCAAGTAAAAAGGTGGAACTCACGCTTAGTGAAACTTTGGTTATAGCAGTGAAAAGAATGTTGAAAATGGACTATTCTGATTTAGTTAAAATGGATCTCCAGAACTCAACCTTGATGTTTTTCACATAAAATCTACAAATTTGCCAATCTTTATTAATTGACTGGTTTGTGATCTTGATGGATCAAGCAAATTTAGAAAATCATTTAGGGGTTAGATAGTTATCAGGATACAAACTCAAGTGAGAAGAGAAGTATGAATAATAAATCTTATGATAAGAATTAATGAGGTAGGAAGTTTAATTACGTTTTTTTCCAAAATTCTTAAACCTAACCATGATTATGTGTAATTAAACCAACTCCTTCCCTCTAATCTCTTATAAACACCTTCTTGTAATAATAAATTGGAAAATTCTAGTTATTGTTATATGTTTGTTATTAACTTTTTATAATGTTATCAACGCCTAAATGTTTTTATTGAAAACTAATGTTACAATTATTTGTAATATAAACATTAGTAAATTTTGATTTCATTGTGGTGCGTATTAAAAATAAATAACAACAACATGATATGTTGGGGAAAAGGTCACAAGGAAGAAGGATATGGGCGATAAGGAACTTAGCATGTTAGTATTAAAAGAAATGTCAAGAGAAAAATGACAAAGAGTAATATCAATGATTTACAATTTTTTAAAAGAGTCAATGAGATGCTTAAAAGAGTAAATTTACATCACGATAAGGACATATTGCCAATGCTAATTACATAAAAGAATTGAACTATCACAATGCTGATTTTTAGTACGAGTATGATTATGTGAATATTGTAATAAATGGTGAAGAATTTGGTTAATTATGATATCATCAATGACTTTGAAACTAATAAACAATAAAATTTGAGTATGAATGAATAAGGGTTGTTCTAAGTTCAAATGGATTAAGATAATGAAGATTTCATTGTTACGAAGATAAGTGAATCTAAAGATGATTTATGTTAAAGAATAGATAAATGCAATTGATAATGTTACTGTAAGAATATGTTACTGTAAGAGTAAATGAGAAAAAAAAAAGTGACAAGAAGATAAGTAGTGAGTTTGAATTTGATGATGTTGTGGATGACGTTGGAGACAATGATAAAGATTGCAATAAAGAGACATCTTATTCAAAAAATTCATAAAGAGGAGAAGAAGTTCACATAGTTTGTACAGTGAGTGTGATGTTCAATCACTTGTTTGTAGTGATGACAGATGGTACAAAGCGTTTATCATAAGGAAGGAAGAAATACATTATATTTAATCCAAAAGTGGATATGAAGGGATTTTAGTTTATAATTGGCATGAAGTTTAAGGATGAGATGCAATTTAGGGAAGCAATCACAAATTATACAATTATAAATGTATATGATATTAAAATGGTGAGATTTAGTGTGACATTCATAATTGTTTGTAAACCATAATGTCCATTTATTGTATATGCTAGCTAAATTAAAAATTAAAAAATAAAAAATATGTGATCTAAGGATATTAGAAAATAATTATAGTTATAGGAAAGTATAAAGAAAAAAGTACGCTAGCAAGAAATGAATAAAAATGAATCATTAAACAGGTTTAGGAGGAACCCTAAATAGCGAATTAGTTAGATGATGGATGAATGTCATTGCTCCTACTAAAAAAGTGAATTGACTAAGGACATGAATTGAATTGGTCGGTTAGCTTTTGATGATTGAATAAATGGACAATATCATTATTCTAAGCAATTTGATCTCATTCATTTGTATTATGATCGAATGACTAAAAGATATCATTATGCTATTCTTTTCATTCTTTAACCTAAAATAAGCGAAGCTTTCGTATTTGCCATTAAAAAAGAAAGTTAGAATTTTATAATAATACAAAAATTTTATAAAATGATGTAAAATGACAAGATAAAACAGTTCAAAAAGATAATTCTAAGTCACTCATTCCTATTGAAAAAGTAGTTTATAAGGAGATCCTTCTAATAATGCATCTAACCCACTACAAACCATCTACTCAGTTAAAAAAACCCATTAACTGAACCTATGTTGCTCATCATTCACCCCAAAAAACCTATTGAATATCTAAAATTATGTCAATACTACAGCTAGGTACATCAGATGTACAAGATATATGTTAGATCCCACATCGGCTGGAGAGGAGAACGAAGTACGCCTTATAAGGGTATGGATACCTCTCCCCCTCATACGTATTTTTCTAAGGATGGAAAAAGCAAAACCGTGAGGGGTTTGGCCCGAAAGGCAATCCAAAGTGGACAATATTTGTAGGCGGGTGGTCTGAGCTGTTACAAATGGTATCAGAGCCAGTACTCGAATCATTATGCTAGCTAGGCTGGGCCTTAAGGTGGTGGAGAGTGTGAGATCCCACATAGGTTGGAGAGGAGAATGAAGTATGCCTTATAAGAGTATGAATACCTCTCCCCCACAAGACGCGTCTTCCCGAGTGCGGGAAGAGCAAAACTGTGAAAGGTTTGGCCCGAGGAGCAACCCAAAGTGGACAATATCTGTGGGTGGGTGATCTGGGCTGTTACAAATGGTATCAAAGCTAGTACCCAAACCGTTGTGCCATCTAGGCTAGGCCCTAAAGAGGGTTGGGCCCTAAGAGAGGTTGGATGATGAGATCCCATATTGGCTGGAAAGGAGAACAAAGTATACCTTATAAGAGTATGGATACCTCTTCCCCTCAAGACGTATTTTCCTAGGAAGGAGAAGAGCAAAACCATGAGGGTCTTGGCTCGAGGGACAACCTAAAGTGGACAACATCTGTGGGCAAATAGTCTGGGCTGTTACAAATGGTATCAGAGCCGGTACCCGAACCGTTATGCCAGCTAGGGTGGGCCCTAAGGGGGTGGAGATTGTGAGGTCCCACATCGGCTGGAGAGGAGAATGAAGTACGCCTTATAAGGGTGTGGATATCTCTCCCCTCAGACGCGTTTTCCTAGGAGGAGGAAGAGTAAAACTGTGAGGGACTTGGCCCGAGTGGCAACCCAAAGCGGACAATATTTATGGACCAGTGGTCTGGGCTGTTACAATAGCATGATACCTATAAAATAAAGACAAAAGTACAAATATTGCACTTATGTGAAGTTTACACTATTTAATTGAATTAACATATATACTTACTTCTTGGAAGTAATAATAAATCTTGCAAACAAGACTCTTATCCTAATGTATAAAAGAAGAATAACAAAAAAATTTATACTAATAAACCTCTAACTGATTTACCAAGACCAAAACAACAACAATTTGAATGTTTATTAAAGACTTGTATACTAATTTCATTGTTATAAATGTAATTGAAATACTCACTTTTGTATTAATACATTGATAAAAATATTGACTAATATTAGGGTTTTGATATCCTTAACTTCATCTTGTCAATATAATTAGTGTAATCTATATAAGGAATTTGGAATATAAATAAGGACCATAATAACCATCAAAACGAAGGGTTCATTGTAAAAAATCTCATATATGCCGCATATAATAACAATAGAAAAATACTATTATTGTTTTATTGTTGAACATAGTTATTTCTCTTAACAAAGTTGAAAATATATCCTTTCAACTTCTACTTAATTATTGACACAACAATAAACAACATTTTCTATTCCATTAACGACACCTTTACACTCTTCCCATGTCAAGTATATCTAAGATGTATAAGTAATAAAAGCTATCTATCTATGTATCTATATATCTATGTATCTATGTATCTATCTATCTATCTATCTATCTATATATATATTCACCCATATTTCTCTTAATTCTTTTACCATATCATAATATGTTAGAGAAAATTAAGAATAATCAGTTTCTTATAATAACAAATAAGTTCTCTCTCAAATTGACATAGATGTATATCCAAAATAGAATTTTAATATATTTCAAGTAAAGGATTAAATCATTGTTGCAAACAAAGAATCCCAATATACTAAATTAATTAAATTGGTAATTTATAGAAACAGCTAAAGTATTTGTTATCTTGCGAAGATATATTCATTCAAGTAATACCAAATAGATAAAAAAAATTTATCAATAAATAGAAAATCAAATAAATTGACAGCAAATATTGAAAAAGGTTTCAATAAAGCATTAGTCTTATGCATTATGAGCAGACTCAAAACAAATCAAATTAAAGGCTAAAATGACATAATTGTTAAGATTTCTTAAGGTCATCATAGCCAGTTTTCCGTCTTCAAGCAAAGCAACAAAGTGATAAACTATTAACAAAAACAATGGATCATTCATGTACCTATGGTGGCAGCTATAAAACCCTTAACGGGGGTGTGGACTATTTTAGTAAAAAGTTTATAACTAATCCATTTATATATCACATTTGGTAACATAAATCTAATATTTGGATCGCAATATGTGTCTACCTATAACAACTTAAAAATAAAGAAGAAACATTTCATTTTAGGATAAATAATTAGTTAATAATAAAGAAATAACACCTTAACAAATTAACTAAAAGATATAGATAAATATATAAATAATAAAGGCATATAAAAATAATTAAAAATACATACTTTAGTTTATCACAATCAATTAAATTTTCAATAATGTCATCAAAACGTTTTGATAACTCACAAAAGAAGACTCAGCCCCATCGTAAACAAAATCCTTAAAGAAACAAAAACTAATACCCTAGTTAAAAAAAACAAAGTTAAGACCTCATTAAAACAATATCAAGGAAAAAACAACTTTTTATTAAGATAAAAGAGAGACTAGATTTGAAAATAATTTATTAGTTAAGAAGAGATACAAAAGGCAAAATGAATAAAAAAAGTAATATGAAAAGTTAAAAGGAAACTTGCGATATTCACGTCTAACAGTCACTGGCCCTAGTATCTCAATTAGATCATGTTAGTTTATGCCTTTACAATTAATCAGTTAGTTGAAATTTTATGTATGAAATTATTATTGAATTAATAAAGACATTATTTATCTCTATATATTCTATTAATTAGATTTAATGTTTTAATACTAAAAGTAAAGTCTCTAAAATAATTATTTTATGATTCAAATTATAATAAGATCATAATTATGAGATTCAATTTGTATTTATTTATTATTCAATTTGTATTTATTTATTATTTCTAAATTTTCGTAGTTTGTAATTTTATCAAGATAAGATATTATTGCAAGGCTATAGTCTAAAACCATTATAAAGCATCGCAAGCAATACAATTGATAAGATGCTTTCAATAACCACTAGGCCAGTATGTATGGCCCAACAAAATTTCAAATTAAAATTAATATTTAATTGAATACATATAGGAGAATCAGCCAACTAATGAATATTCCAATTATCTTTCATTCCTAGAGACATTGAGAGTTTGGAGCCCCTAACTGTTGACACCAACCTTATGCAATTAATGGTCTTCACTTTAATATCTTTAGATGAATTGGAACGCCCTTTAAATAACCTCAAATATCTTTCCTTCCATAGGGAGTATATAGGCATCCAAAACATAAGTAGAATACTATAAGGTCATCTTTTTGCATTATGAGTTATACTTGAGATCCATTGAAGAATTGATCTTTAACCTATGACTTAGTAATTTAAGTTGCATCGAGCTAGAAAGTCATTCCATATCTATTTAGAGAAATGCTAGTTAAATAAAATATGGATTCTAATTCTATCTAAAGTTAATATTCTTTCCCTTATTAATTGCCGTAAGATAAATGACATTGTTAGAGCCTGTAGGTTATTCCAAACTAAAAAGTGTTAGTGAAATTTAAGAGACATTTCCCTTATGGAATTCACACTTGAAGAAGGTACCTAATGAATTCCTAATCCAATGCACCATATCCTCCATGCCAAGATTAGGGGAGTAAGGGGGAAGCATCTTTAGAAAAAATTCGGCCTGCCTATTGTTACATCCCCACGTACTATCAATGATTAGTTCTTTAGTCCTTACATTAGCTACATAGAGGAATCTAATACTTGGTAAGATCAGTAGTTGAAATAGAGTGCAAAAGGAGCTCCAACTATCTTTCCATAACCAAGCATCATCATTATTGCCTATCATGTAGAGCATCAAAGACTGCACAACTTTTCTAAGCTTTAGGATTTGATTCATACTCCAATATGAGTCACTCTTCAACTTGATGGTCTAAATACTCTTATTTTTCAAATAGTGCTCATTTTCCCATTTCACTAAAAGGGATTCATTTTTATTCATAAGTCTCTAAAGCATTTTTACTAGGAACACTTTGTTGAGAAGCTAAACAAGTCTTATACCCAAATGTCCCTCATCTTTGGGTACAAACATTATGTTTCTTTCTTATGAAGAATGTTAGAACCCCACCCCTGCGAGTCACGTGCCCGACGTCCTACATGACATCTGGATGCGCATCCCACAAGGGAGGTATGCCACACCAAGTCAAACCTCAACCAAAAAGTACCCAAATCACTTACTCCCGAACAGATTTGAAAATTTAAAAATACTGAAGCATGTTCAGACTTTTTCAACCCATCCTCTCACTTTGATTCAATTCATCTTTTTCAAATTAATCTCAAAAGCTATAAATTTTTATGGAGAGGTAGAGGAA
>JAOTBA010000003.1:24200971-24211299 GCA_025629845.1 Erythroxylum squamatum | reverse complement strand
ACCGCCAATATGAAATGGCAGCAAATGACACCTTTAGGGTTTTCAGCAAGGCTCATGTCACAGGACGTTGGGCTCCGAAAACGGGGTCCAACAAATTCTATTTCCTATAAGTAGGAAATAGGAATAAGGGAGCAAGCATTCTTGGTTATTCTTCTCAAATATTGAGTTCTTTTTCTCTGCTTTATGGATATTGTTAAAGGTTGGACACTTAAATAGCTTATAGTTAACATCTTGTGAAAGGATTTTGTAAGAATTTAAGTTAAGTATGATTTAGTTACCTTTTATAATTCATATTTTTCAAGTTATTTAATTGTTAAGATCAAATTGGGATACTATAAAATTTTTTTTTGTTGCACCCATGATTAGATCACGATTTTCCAATAGTGGTATCATAGTCATCCTAACTATCTAACTTAATTAAATTTATTGATTGTTATTAATTTGATAAAAATTAAAGCTTAAAACTTATTACAATGAATTCTCTAATACTGATCAGAGCACTAATGATGCCCATGTGATCACTCCAAACCAATTTTCTTTTGACTTATCATTTAAGCCAACATTTTTAGTTTAAGTTTTCTCACTCTTGCTCTCAATTATCACCTTGATAGTAAAATTAAAACATGCCTCATCTCTAATCATCACAAATACTAGAAGCTATTGCCCATATGAGAGGGCAAATCTTTTATCTACATGACATACTCTTTGATTTGTACGTAAAATATTCCATATAAAGTAAACATATTTTAGAATTAAGTGTTACACAATGCTTATCACTTAATAAACAATGTCAACACATATTTACATTTAGACATGACAATACAATAATGAACATAGAAGGAGAAATGTTTATAAATTACATTTCAATATCTATGTAATCTTAGTGACTTCACATGTCCAGTATATATATCTCTAGAAATTGATCTTGTTATTTGGTCTTCCACCGTATCTTGTGTAGATATATACTTCATGTTGACTTCTCCTCGTGCAATTATTTCTTTCACTTAATTGTACTTGGTATCTATATGCTTAGTTCTATAATGAAATTTAGGTTTTTTAGTACAAATGATTACTACTTAACTATCATAGTTGATTACTCTTAATGACTCTCATATTAACCAAGAATCGATTGAACCACATTCTTCTTATACTACTGCTAATCATGTTGTAAATTTAGCTTCCATTATGAAACGCAACACAAGAATATTTCTTACCTTTCCCTAATATAGCATCATTTTTTACTATGAAAACAAATATCTAAGGTAGGTTTTCTCTCATCTAAATCTCCTCCTAATTTGCATTTGTATACCTTATATACAAAAGCCATTGTCTTGATAAAACAATGAATAATTAAAAATACTTTTTAGATAATTTAATATTCTCTTTTATACTTTTTAATGTGTTTCTCTTATATTTGACCAATATCAACTCACCATTTCAAACAATATAACAAATATTTGGCCTTGTAGACATCATAGCATAAGTGAGACTTCCAACTAAACTAGAATATAAAACTTTCTTCAATATTTTCCTTTATTATGATGTTGATGGGCAAAAGCTAAGACCTCACCCTCTAGCAATAAGATTATCAATTGGTTTGCAATCTTATATACGAAATCATTCTAAAATCTTTTGAATATAGGTTGTCTGAGAAAGTGACAATAATCTCTTTGAATAATCTCTTGAAATCTTAACTCTAATAATATATGCAAATTCACCCATGTCTTTCATCTCAATTTCATATGACAAGCTTTTGATTTGCTTAAAAAACTCAGTCTTTATAAGCAATCAAAAGTTCATCCATGTATAAAGATAAAATTATAAAATTATCTTTAAATCTCTTATTATATATATATACACACAAACACAGTGTTGCTCATTAATCATGTGAAATAATTATGTTATAAAAAATAATTTACCATTGCCTTGAGGATTCATTTTGATCATAAATCAATTTCAATAATATACACATTTTAAATTCTTATTCTATCGCAATGAAAGTTACAAATTATTCTAGGGTTAATTGCAAAAAAAATCTCAAACTTTACTCAATTTTGTAATTATAACCTGAACTTAAAAAAGCGACAATTAAATGTTCAAACTTTTAATTTTTTCAAGAACTGTTAACGTTGCTGACGTGGCTTGCCACGTAAGATAGATACCCTTAACACTTATACACGCTAGGCTTAATCAAACTAACTAGTTAAGTTTCATTAAGTTATTTAACTAAATTACATTGTTTTGGAATTGAAAAACGTTAATGAAACTTGTTGCCTAAATCGTTGGAATTGAAAAATAAATCAGTTTGTTCTCACACAAAAAGAGGGCCTAGAGTGACAAATTGGATTTCATTCAAATTGTTAGAAATTTGTCATTGTCTTCTTGCACCCACATGAGAGAGCATCGTTGTCATCTCGCACTAGGATGACAGAGTGTAGTCATGAATTACTTCAAAATGACATATTCTTCTAGCACCAACACAATAGTTATGTTTGTAGCAGTAAGCATTTCACATCTTTTCTTTAATTCCAAAATGATAAAGTTTGATTTAAGGTTTTTCGGTTCCAAAATGACGTAGTTTAGTTAAACAACATAATGAAACCTAATTAGTTATTTTAATTAAGTCTTACTTATATAAGTGCTAAGGGTATCTGTCATATGTGGCAAGTCACGTCAATAACGTTAACTGAGATGCTAACGTCAGGATAGAATTAAAAAATTAAAAGTTTAAACATTTAATTGCCACTTTTTTACGTTCGAGTTATGATTACAAATTGAGTAAAGTTTGGGCTTTTTTTTATAGTCAACCCATTATTCTATATTTTTCCTTCTTCTAAAACTTTGTTCAGAAAAATAGTCTTTACATTTATTTGATGTAATTTAATATCCAATTGGCTACTATGGCCATGATTAGATTAATTGAATTAAACCTTACAAAAGGTAAAAATGTCTTTTTATAATTAATTCCCTTATGTTATATACATCCTTCCACCACAAGATGTGCTTTGTACCTTTTAATACTACCATCAAATTTTTGTTTTCATTTGAGAACCCACTTGTTCCCAATAGTTTTGCGCCAAACAGGGAGATTAACCAAGTCTCATACTTGATTTAAGCTTAAAGAATTCATTTTTGTCATCCATTCTTCTTTTGCAGGACTAATAAGAGCTTCATATGCATTCTTCGACTCGTCCTCTTCTTATTAGATAATCATATGAATTTCTCCTTCTATTTCAAAATGACATTAGGGAATTATTTTATAATTACTTTAATATATATTATGTTCATAAGAAACATATTCATGAACATTCTGACTACTTCCACGCAGATTAGATACAGTAGGTAAACTTTTAATAGGTTACAACCTGGATATACGTTAAGTTAATTCTTTAATAACTGCTAATTACAATATGTTTTTATTATGATTTAGAGAGAATTTAGCTTTTTTTAATAATTTATATAGGATTTGATAATTAATTTGTTTTTATATTTTGTTTATAGGCCCTTTTTTAAAATCTTTTCAATGAAGAATGCATGAATTAGTGTAAGTTTGGGTCGAGTTGGACAGATTTTGGGATAGTTTTAGGGGAAGGAATTAGAACATGACCAATATAGGAGAAACATGTTACCATGTTGCTAAATATGGGGGCAATAAGGGGACCAACATGGTACTTTGTTGATGAACATGAGGGCGTCAAGGGGACCGATATGGTCTTGCATTCAACCTATATTTAACCCATATTTTATGTTGTTTTATTGTATTTCTTCTTATTTTGGATAAAACAACATGAGACCAATATGGGAACATATTAACCTATTTCCATTGTAATTTTACAGAAAAGAAGATGAAAGGGTTACAAAGTAATACGAGACCAATATGTGGCTGTGTTTGACCTATGTTTGACTAAGCTTCTAATATTTTATAATAAAAAGATAGGAAAAGAGGATGGATAAGAAAGAGAGATATTTGGGAGGACCAAAAATCAATCCCAAAGATAGGAGACTCAAGAGCTCATCAAATAAGGGACAATCTTGAAAGAAAGCAAGACTCCATCAAGATTAGTTAAGTAGGATCAAAATTTAACAACCATAAGCTCATTTTTTTCTCTTATCTCTTATCTTTTTATTGTTATTTATTGGTTTTCTTCGTTTTGTTATAAACTAATAAGGGATATATATATATGCAGGTGCATCAAAGATGCAATCATCGATTCCCCCCAGAGGCCACAATTACCGCGAGCAAACATATTAATGACAAAGAACACATTTTTGCTATGCTACTAATACTTGTACTTGCTATGCTATTCTGCATATATATAGTTTGATTTGATCTTTGGTTTAATGAAAGATTCTTTTTTAAGAATTGTTTATGTTTACATATTACGTTGAATCGAAGGAACAAAAGTTGAAGATTCAATAATTAGATTCATACATTGAGATCAAGATATGATGTGCATATTTAGATCATTACATGAATAATGAGGGTGATATGTGGTATCCCGAGATAGAACTACATGATCTTTCTAAGTTAGGGTGAAACCTATTATGGGAATTCATAAAACAAGTTAATGCACTCTTAGGGATTTCAATTAGAAAGATATTTTAATAAATCAACTTAAGGATATGAATTATATGTCTCAAATGATAATATGGTTGTAACTTAGAAATTGATATTGTCTAAGTAAATATGAATAGTTTTTCATTTATGTTTATTTTATGAATTAGGTTAAATATTGTGGATTGAGTTTAAGTTTGAAGAATTCTAAAGTTGAATTGAATTGATTTATGACTTGGTGAAAGTAACTTATTGCCTAACAATTTGATGAACTTTTCAATTGAATGATTAATCAAAAATCTTAATTGATGTGATTGATTTATTAAATTCGTTATTAATGTTTCTACCTATGTAAGTTAATAGTAATGAGATTGATTTACTTAAGGAAAAACAAATACTTAAGTATGGGAGAATTTAATAAGTTCTAATTAGGGTATTTTTAGCATAATTTTGGGAGTATTTGGCTTATGTTTGAATGAATTCTATAGGATTTAGTACTTAATATGGTTTCTAATTTGTTTACAAACCTTATTTTAATTTTTCAATAAAAAGGAATGAATTGGAACAAGTTGAAGAAGTTTTAGAGTGATTTTAGATGAACAGGGGTTGAGCATAGTCTCATGTTCAAGTAGGGGTTAAACACGAGATCATGCTTAGACCTATGTAGGCTACATATGCATTTGGCTTCTCTAATAATTTGCCATATAAAGGAACATAAGCTGAATATAAACCTATATACATGACCTTTAGAATTATATTCCTATAATCCGTAAAAGTGCAACAGAGGAGTTGCTAAGCTTACAAAAAACAAAAGTAGAGAGAGCAGTGAAGCAACATAGAACTAATATAAGTTATATTGGTAAGAAAATTTAGGGGTTTTTTTTTATAAATATGAGAGAGACATAATGAAAAGCAAGAGATCCATTGGTAGAATTAAAGAGTATAATAGGGGCCAAATTAAGGTGTCTTAACACAAAAAGGAAGCAAGCTAGAGAAAAGTTCAAGATTCCATCAAGATGTAATAAAGAAGTATAAAGACCCCCTAAAACCTATTGTTTTGTATTGATTGTTTGAATTTATGGAATTCCTATGTTTTCATAAGAATTATTAATGAGTCTCTATTGTGATGAATTAAAATAACAAATGTAGAAGATTAAATTTCAAATTTCAAACATAGGGATTAAGAAATCATATATATGACTAGATCATGACATGAATAGTAAAGGTTGCATAGAATCCTCGAGATAGGACCACATAAATATTCTAAGTTAGAGTCAAATCTATCATAGGAATTTGTAGAACAAGTTAATGTTTTCTTAGGTATTTTGATTATAAAGAGATTTAAATCAAGCTATTTAATTATAGAGGCTACATGTCCTAAGCAATAGTTATAACTTAAGAATTGTTATTGATATAAGAAACTAGGTTCAATTATTGAATTAATATAAATATAGTTATAAAA
Source organism: Erythroxylum squamatum (assembly GCA_025629845.1). Taxonomy (NCBI): domain Eukaryota; kingdom Viridiplantae; phylum Streptophyta; class Magnoliopsida; order Malpighiales; family Erythroxylaceae; genus Erythroxylum; species Erythroxylum squamatum. Next base: position 24,205,282 of record JAOTBA010000003.1, on the reverse strand, counting down.
ATATTATAGAGGGATTCTTATTTAGGTCTTATTTATATGTTGGTTGCTTTAATCTTATTTATTGCTTTGATTTAGTACTTTAGATTAGTTTAGTTAATTCTTTTTCCTTTAACTCAATCATTCATTTTATTATATTAGACAATAGAAAGGTGACTAGTACTAATAATTGTAACCGTCATAAGATCAACATTTGTATTCACCTAAGCTATACTATAAAAATTATAAGTGCATTTGCCTAGTGATATTGTGTATAATTTTGATAAGATACAATACATCACAATCACAAGTGATCTTCTAATTCTATATTGCACCTCAAGAATGAAAAATAAAGTTATATAAAACTTCCTCAATATTGGAAATAGAGAAAACTCAAGTGGAGAAAAAATTATTAAAAAGTAATTAAATTTCCTTTTATAATAAGGAGGCTTAGATATCTCTCCAATTAATCTCCTTAATCAGTGCTCCTTGTAAAGAATGATGGAGATCAGACTACAACACTCACTGATCCATTACAAGGCATTGGAGGTCCTATGAAAAGATCAAGAATTAAGGGCATGAAGGAGGCTTTCCAATGGTCAATTATAGATATTCAAAACAAATGGTTGTTAAGGAAGATTATAAGGCATTACTAAGATTTATTACTAATCTTCAAACCCAAGATGATAGATAAAGCCTAAGGCGTGAAAAATAATGATTGGAGCCTAATGTGTAAGGATGACCCACATGCTTCTTTTTAAGGACAAAAGATGTGGGATTAGATGGCAATTTCGTTTTTTTAGCTTTCTTTCATTCATTATTATTAGTTTTCAAGTTATTTTCGGAAGGATTTCAAATTTAAGGTTGACTGAGTTTGATATGTATCCGTTAGTTAAGGGAATCCATCCTGGTCAATTATTTCCTATTTAGTTATGGTTTTTTTTTGATAAATCAGTAAAATTTATAAAAATGAAAATGAAGGTAATATGTACAGCACAGAGATTTGGAGCCCAAAATCTCTAAACCCGAAGAAGCTAAAAGGAGGTGCATCCCTGCCCCATACCCTAAATTAAAAACAAAACCAAACCAAACCCTCTAATAGTTGCCACCCAAAAGAAAGTAAAACTAACAAATCTGCCAACTAACACAGCTAAGCAACCCAATTCCAAAAACACTCAGCATTAACAATACAATACAATAGCAATTAATATGGTGCCTGAAATTGGGTATTCTCTGAATAGCGAAAAGAGCAAGATTTCCTAAACCCCATGCAAAAAGGAGAAATTTGAACTTTGACCCACGCCTGATAGAGTGCAAGGCAGCCCGTCAAGAGTAGGACAACATAGGCTGGATGCCCGAGGATACCTAAACTGACACCTGGCTGCATCACTGACAGAAATAAACATTAGAGAACAAATTAAACACAAGTAGAATTACCTCCTCTCAGTGTTTAAGCTGAGGTGCTCCCTAATACGGTCATCCATGGCTTCATCTTTAAAGGTCCGCCATTTCTTTCAGCCCACAGGTTATAGACAGTGACAGAAAGAATAATGAGGAAAGAGTTAATGGCACAGGTTCTGGTGGAGGCTGGTTGGGAGAACCAGAATAAGACGGATTGAAGATTTGTAAGAGGAGGAATGTGGATATGAAAATGACTAAGGCTTTGAGACCAAATTGTTTTGAAAAAGGACACTCAAAGAATAGGTGGTCAATAGATTCAAAGTCAGCTAAACACAAGGAACACCTATTAGGAGTATGAAGATACTAGAATTTATCCCTAGTAGGAAATTTATGTAGAAATGCTAACCATAAAATGAAGGAGTACCTCGGACTATAGTTGTTATGCCAAACCAGATTGTACCAGGGAACTGTAGGAACCGGGGGCCTTAACCAAATATAAGCAGAAGCATTTGTATACTGGTTTGTATTGCACGCTAACCATTATAAAGTATCAGCTCTTGAATCATCCAGGGAGTAGGTAAGAGGATCCAAGTGACTGAGACCCACTGGTAACTCCTACCAACACCACCCATTTTCTCAGATTACTGCCGAAACTCTAGCACTCAAAGGAAATCTAGACCCATTGATCAACCTTGGAGTAGAATGAGCCAGTAAGAACCCGGTTGGATGCCAAGGGTCTAGCCACAAGGAAGTAGAAAGTCCATTTCCAATTCTAAATCGGAATTGATTCCCAATTTGATCCCTCACAGACAAAAGCTTGCGCCAACTCCAGGAACTATTGTGATTAGGAGAGGTATGCCAAAATTTTTTCCTTTTGAGAATGATAGTGTGAACCCACCTCACCCACAAAGCTTCCTTATCATGAAATAGAAACCAAATCCGCCTCCCTAGTAAAACCGTATTCCAAGTAGACAAGTGTTTAATCCCTAGACCACCCTCTTTTTTTGAACGACAAATATCATTCCATTTAACCTTAGGTTGGCCTCTAGAGTCTACCTTTCCAGACCATAAAAAGTTTCTAATTTTCATCTCTATTTCCTTAATAATGGAGGAGGGAAGGATGAAAAGACTAGCCCAATAGACCTGAAACGACGTAAGAACCAAAATGACTAATTGCACTCGACCAGCATAAGACAAAAATTTGTGAGTCCATTGGTTAATTCTAGAGTCAATTTTGTCCAGAAGTGGAAGACACTCCCTCCTTGACAACCTACCTGTCAGAAGAGGGACTCCCAGGTAGCGAATGGGAAGTTGCCCTCTTGTCAGACCAGACAAATGAGCTATTTGTTGGGTCATTTGCTCCAGCTCTGGAGACACAAAGAATTGGCTCTTAGAAAGGTTGATACCCATACCAGACAAACTAGAAAAGTTATGCAGACAATCAAATAAAGTCTAGATCGAGGCTAAATCACCATGAAAAAACATAAGGAGATCATCAGCAAACAGAAGATGAGTAAGTTTGAGGGCGCTACATCTCCAATGGTAAGCAAAAGTGCTACTTTCACCTATGTAAACATTGAGACTCCGAGTAAAAGCCTCCATACAAAGAATAAACAGGAAAGGAGATAAAGGATCCCCTTGTCTGAGCCCAGATTTCCCTGGGAAAAAAGCAGAAGGGGACCCATTGATCAAGACCGCATAGGCAGGGGAGGTAACACATTCTCTAATCCAACCTACGAACTTGGGAGGACAACCAATAGCTACTAGAATATTAAGCAAGAAATCCCAATGGATCGAGTCGTATGCTTTTTGTAAGTCCACTTTAAAAGCACATCTCCTATGGCTATTGACTAGATGATAATTTTTGAAAACCTCTTAGGCCAATAAGATATTATCCCCTATTCGACGATTCTTAAGAAAGGCACTTTGGTTGGGACTGATGACTGAGGGAAGGAGTTCCTTAAGCCTATTCGCTAGGATTTTCGCTATCATCTTATAGATAAAATTATGGCAAGCTATAGGCCGATAATCCCCCACTGTGGAAGGATTTGCTACCTTAGGGATGAGAGTGATAAACGTAGAATTGAGCTCTTTCAGGAGCCGACCATGTTGAAAGAAATCTTGAATAGCCCTAGAGACATCCCTCCCAACTATATGCCAAGTATGTTTAAAAAACACACCATTGAAACCATCTGGCCCTAGAGATTTATTGGGATTAAAAGAATTGAGAACCTCTGTTATCTCCTGGGTGGAGACATCAGCGATAAGATTAGTAAGGAGAGATGCTGAAATCCTAGAAGGAAAACACTTGTCCATAAAAGCTTGGGAAGAAAGGAGATCCTTTCTAGCCCCTATATTACTGCTAAAGAAGTCCAAGAATTGTTGTTGAATCTCATCCACTTCCACAATTCTACTGCCATTTGGGCCTATGAGCGAGTGAATAGTGTTCCTATTTCGATTGGCTAGAAGAGAATGATGAAAAAAGGTCGTGTTACGATCCCCCTCTTTGAGCCATTTAATCCGGGAAGCTTGTTTGTAAAGGGATTCTTGATCTGCTAGAGCACTAATCAAATTATGGATGGCTTCAGTTTCCCGCTCGACCAAGAGTGGGCAACTAGGCTGATGTCTCTTTTGATCTTGAATTTGGTTGAGGGTAGTTTGGCATTGCTCAACCCTTACATGAACATCTCCTACTCTACTCAAATTAAGCCCTTTGAGCGCCCTCCGTACTAGTTTAAGCTTGGACACTACACAAAACATAGGTGTGCCTGAAACTGGACAATTCCAAGCCTCTTCAACAACCTGAAGGAAAGTAGGTTGAGACACAAGGAAGTTTGAAAACCTAAAAGGGGTAGGACTGTAACACCCAAATACCCCCTGGGAGGATACATGGATGCCACCCAAGACAGGACAAACAAAACCAAACATCACACT
>JAOTBA010000003.1:24188486-24200871 GCA_025629845.1 Erythroxylum squamatum | reverse complement strand
GGACTAATCCCTAAATTCTTAACTTTATTCCATAATTCACAACTCAAATTATTAAATCCTTAATTGTCAATTAAATCTGAAAATTTACAAATTTCACATGGAGAGGTAGAACATTTTCTTACGAATCCAATGCTTCGAGAATCAGGTCATTCGGAGGTCGAATGACAAAGATATGGTCAAAAGAGTGAAAAATAAAAAACATGAAATAACAATTCAACAGTAGCCGCTCGCGAGGGCGAGCCGCAGCCGAATGGCCGTCTAGCGAGGGCGACTTCTTGCGATCGCGAGAACGCTCCTTATTTCAACATCTCGCGATCGCGACAGCTCGCGATCGCGAGAAGCTTCATCTTCAACCTCCCCTTCTCCGAATCTGCAAAAATTTTCTTCTCTATTTTCTTTACCTTCTTCACTTAAAAACTAACCTATTTAGCAATTCTAACCTATCAGAATCATCAAAAACAACTTTATAACACAAAACCAACATTCCATCTTTTTCTCTCTCTCTCTCTCTCTATACGGTATACTTCCAGAAAATTTCTCATATTTATAGCTCTTTCATTTCATCATAAATTTATTATTTTATGATCTCTATGCTATGAATTTACCTACATCTTCCTTTAAAACATGCGTAATCAGTAACAAACTCAAGCATACGATTCACGTAAGTGTACAGTAAGTTTACAGAGGATGAATCCATCATGAATTTGTTTTCCTCCAGAATTTTGCACCCTTCCTATACAACTTCAATGATTTTTTTCTAGCTCTAATTTATCTCTACCATTTCTTATAACTTATTCCACAAGCATGTAAACATAAACATATGCTGTTTTCAACCAACTCATAACAGAACATACATATATCTATATATATTTATAGGTCTCGGTTTGTTAACCATTCATGCATACATATATATATATATATATATATATATATTATACCAGTAAAGAATCAGTATCAAACCTACTCACCAAGTGATTTGCAGCAAGAAAAACAAATCGGAAGTATAAAGATTGCACAACAGAAGGAAGAGTTTCGGTGGTTCAAGCAGTAAGAACAACTTCTGAAGGCTTTTAATAAAATTAATACTAAAGCATGATAACGTGGGTTTCTTGAGCATGAACGACATGTATCAAATACATGTTGTCTAAAATTAGCTAAATGTCTCATTTACAAGCTACCATGTGTCACTGCATACTTGGTCCATTATTTTAGTATTTTTATTTATTTATATTTTCTTAATCTAAAAATACCCAAAATTTTCCAAAAATTCCTAAAATTTACCAAAAATTCTGAAATAATAATATGACTCGTCAATTAAATTTTCAACTCAAAATTAAGTCACCAAAAATTTATAAAATACTCGAAGTGTTCGAAAATTAACAAATCATATTTAATACAGTCCGAATAAAATCTAAAATTTTCAGTTATAACCAATTTACCCGAAAAATGTCATGAATGCATGCCAAAATACTTATGCACAAATATGCAAATATTCAAATATAAAACGTACTAAATTTTCTTAATATTCTAACCCCTAATTTGGGGCATTACAATATCGAAACTTAGCTGCTCCCTGTTGTGCAAGCTCACGAGGTGGGATTACCACAATGTCAGCAGCATTTGTCTCTGGAGGATAGAAAGTCAGCGTCTTCGGCAAGGATTGATCTGCCTGGCCGTCAGTAAAAACTGATTTCCAAGATCGAGGTTTGGGGGGGGAGGGATTGTTAAGCGGGGCAAGACCAGCATTCGACAAAGAGGGTTTGGGTGGAGATGGCGGGCACGAAAAGGGGATGTTTGGGTCTGAGTTTTGGGATTGAGGGCTAGGGATTTTGGAGATAGGTGAAGAAGTAGGTCAGTTGGATGGCAAAGAAGCAAGAGGGGCTAGAGGAGATCGAAGAATAGGAGAAGGTGAGCTAGACGACGAAGCCATGGGAACACCAAGAACTCTCGCTGTGAATTCACAAGATCTGGGTCACACTCGCCGGCACTCGCAGAAGCTCACATCGCTCTCTCTCTCTGCCTTACGATCATTACAACATAACTTATCTTATAAGATTTTCATCATTTGGTGCCTATTCAAAGAGGTGATCTACTGTATTATGAAGATCATCTTATAATCAATAAATTTGAGTGTTTCTCTATTATGAGAGCTTTCTTTTGGTTTTTTAATCAAGAACTAAATCTGGTCTCTTCAAGGTAAATTGTAGTGATCAATTTATAGATTAGGTTTCAATCAATAAGTTTGGTTGAGGTTAGGTTCTGTACTTGATTAAAAAAGGGCTCTAGAGTTTCTTTTCCTTGTTGATTTAAGGTCCTAGGTGTTCCTTCGCCAAGGTTTATATCAATTGGTATTAGAGCAACCCATTGAATCAAGTTACATTTATCTTTATACTCATTTTCTAGTTCAATCTTGTTTTTTGTTTTCTAATTCTTGTGTCTTTTATTTTTCAGTATGTTGTTCCTTATGCTCTTCTTTTCCTTTTAGCCAAAATTACATTAGAGTTGTCCTATTCATCTATTTTCTTTTAGTTTGAGTAATATTAGATATAAAAAATTGTTTATCTTCAATTATTGCACAAAGTTGCACAAATCTGTTTTGATCAAAAGTTGCAAGATTTTGCTTATCTTTAATTGCTACAGATGTATATTATGTTAATCGTTGCAATTGGTTCAAACTTTCCATTATCATCCTTATATTATTTCCCTTTATGTTCTTTCCTTCTGTAATCATTTTTTACTAAAATTATTTTTTCCTTATTTGTGTTATTTCCTTTTGTCTTCTTTCCTTTTATAATCATATTTTGCCTTCATTCTTCTTTCTTTATTTATGCTTTATTTCCCTTTTGCAATCTTTTTCTACCTTAATTTTACTTTTGTTCATCTTTTCTTTCTTTTTTTAGACGTCTTACATTACCTAATTCATTAAGTTCTACATTTTCTATCTCCTTGATCAAATTTTCTTTCTATTATTTTATGTCTTACCTTTCTTGTTGCCTTAGAATTCAAAGTAATTAAGTTTGAATTGTTGTATCTTTTATTGTTGAGATAATTGATTAGGTTTTTAGCTAAAAGGCTTGTAAGAGAAAGTTGAATGGTAAAAGGCAAGAGTAGATAGTCTAGCATCGAGAAAAGTCATGATCGAGTGAAAACAAGAGTGAATAACAATTAGAGTGTAAACATGTAAGGGAGCAATTGAGGATAACTAGATTTGTTTTATTACCAATTCTTTATTTGCGGGTTTAATCATGAGTAGTAGTGTAGAAAATGTTGACATTGACCTTAAAATATTCATGAAAGCCATTCAAGATCAATTTAAGAATATTAATATGAGATTGGATAATTTGGAGACATCAAATAGATCAAACTATTATAGAAATTAGCCACTTAATATGAACAAAGAGGACGAAGACAATTTTGAAGAAGTTAGTTTCATAAAGGGAAGAGGGGTTGTCTAAAAGTGAGATAATTGTTGATCAAGTTTTACAATTTATAAACCCTCAATATTTTCGAAAGTGCATGAGCTGTAGTGTAATATACAAGGTGTCGATCTCACGACGAATTAGTAAACTAATCAAATCCTAATTTGCCTAGGCCTAAAAATGGAATTAAAATGAAAAAAATAAACAGAAAAGTAAATAAGAGAATATGGATTGATTGAAAATGAAATTGTAAAATTAACACAAGAAATCAAAATTGAGCACCACTAATGAAAAATCACAAATCACAAAGGAAGATTAGTTGATTATGAGAAGGGGGATTTATCCTATCATCAAATGCTAATATGATTTACTTTTGAGTTAATTCGATATAGGTCCTAGACTTTCAAAAGGTGGATTACTGTCTCTCGAGCTATAATCATTAAACCTTAAATCATAAACCCTAATTGAATTATGAAATTGACAATCTCTCAATTAAAAAAAGCCCACACATCCAATTAGATCTTAAGCCCTCTAATAGACTATCGGGTCCTCACACAAGATCTCTCTTCGTATAAATTACCAATTTGATTATTTGTGTGATCTATTAGATTATTTAACTCTCATTATGCAATCAAATTATTTTGCTATCGGTTCACTCTCTCAATTTGTTACTGAATCATGCAAATACAATAAATAATCACAATACCCAATGTATTAACATCAAAAGAAACATTAACATTGATTCAAAAACAAATCCCTAAAGGAGTTTAGAATATCATCATCAAACACCTAAATCCATCACTATCAAATCCATCTCATACATTCAAAAGAAAGGATAACAAAGATGAAATGAAAATGTCACTTAGAAAGGATCGGGATGGACCGAGAAGATAGCAACAACAACAACCCTTCTTCTTGTCTCTTCTTCTCCTTCCTTGGATCTTTCTCAATGTAGCAAAAATGGAGGCTCTCATTTTAGGTCATTTCTCTTAGCTTATATAGTCTTTTCTAATTAGAGTAAAAACTAGGTTTTACTCGGCCCAATTATGAGGTTAAGTTCGAGAGGCCGGTCTGCATCTATCTGTGCCCAGGCCACGATTATGGCAAGCTGAATTGGTCTTTGTCATGATCATGGCTGGCTTGATGAAAGGATCTTTGTCATGATTATGGTCGTGGCCTTAGGTCCTCCATCGTGCCTCCTCCAAATATTCTTTATTCTTCAATATCTAATCTCAAACACTAACAAACACATCAAGACACCTTAAAAACACAAAATTAAAGCTCAATAGCATGCTCTAACCCACATAACACTCAAAATGCAAATATCTAACCCGTTAAATCAATTCTAAACCTAAACATGCATAAATCAATTAATTAACAACTAAAAACATACTAAAATACCTATTAAAACATCATGAAACCTACAACTATCAATAATAACTTAGGTAGTATCAAGATGAAGATTCCTTCTTTTTAGAGCAGGAATGATATAGAGTTATGCTCGGAGTAGGATAGAAAAGAAAAACATGTGTTTGATTGTCATAACTACTATAGGGAGAAAAAGGTCAAATTACCAATGGTTAAATGCATAGATTATGCTAGCATTTGGTGGGATACAATGGTCCTTAGTAGGTGAAGGAATAGAGACAAACCTATTTGGTCATAGAAAAGATGAAGGTGATATTGTGTAAATGATTTATACCCAGCCTTTACTATTGAGATTTGTGTAGGAAGTTGCAACTTTTCACTCAAGGTTCCATGAGTGTGGAGGAATACTACAAGGGGATAGAGGTATCCATGATTAGGGCTAATATTGAAAAGGAAAAAGAAGCTACTGTGGTTATATTCATTAATGGTTTGGATAGGGAGATTATAGATGTAGTGGGTTTACAACATTATGTAGAGATGGAACAGTGGTTGTAAAATATCATTAAGGTGGAGAGGCAATTAAGGTCTAAGGGAACTTCTAAATCTAGTTTGATTTATAGGTCTTCATGGAGTTCAAATTGGAAGGATAACAAGGATGCATTAAAACCAAAAGATGATGCAAAATCCAAAGATTCAGTTTCTTCTTTTAAAGTTAAAATCCAAACTAAACCCTCCTCTAAATCACGTGAGTTTAAGTGTTCCAGGTGTTAAATGATTGAGCATATTTCCTCTTAATGTCTAAATAAAAGGACTTTAATTATTTTTGACAATGTTAAGATAGAGAGTGTTAACTCAAGTGATGAAAAAATGTTATCATTAGAGAATTATAGTGATGTAGATTTTAAAGGACCCGTGAGTGAGAATTGTTAATCACTTGGCAAACTCTTAACATTCATCCTAAAGATGAAAGTGATGAGGCCTAAAATGAGCATATCTTTCATACTAGGTGCCATGTGAATAATAAGATATGTAGCATGATTATTGGTAGTGGGAGTTGCACTAATGTTGTTAGCACTTTATTGGTTAATAAATTGAAGTTGATAACTCTAAAGCATCCAAAACCATACAAGTTGCAATGGTTGAATGAGTGTGGGAAAGTTAAGGTGATAAAACAAGTTTTAGTGGCATGTTTCATTGGGAGTTACAAAGAAGAGGTTTTATGTGATATAGCACCAATGCATATTAATCATCTTCTTTTATAGCATCCATAGAAGTTAGATAGAAAAGTTCAACATGATGGGTATAAAGACAATTACTCCTTTTTCATAAACAATCTATATGTGATCTTAACACCTCTCAAACCATATGAAGCATATGAGGATCATATTATGATAGCAAGAAAACAAATATATAGATAAAAGCAAGTCAGTGCTCAAGAAAAGAGTGAGAGTGATAAAAAGAGTGATATTTAATGAAAGAAGAAAATCATACTATGAGACTAAAAATAGAGAGAAAAATATGAGGGTTAGTGCTTACACTAGTGGTGATAAGGTCAAAAGTGCTATATTAGCAAGGCAACATTTACTTGTACTTATGTACAAGAATCTTCACCTTTCAAATAACGACCTTATTCCTTCTTTGCCTAATGTCACTACGTCTTTATTATAAGAATTTACTAATTTATTCCCTTAGGATTTTCCACAAAGATTACCGCCTTTAAGAGGCATTGAGCATCAAATAAATTGCATCCCAGGTTCATAATCCCTAATAAACCAACTTATATAGCTAATCTGGTGAAGACTATAGAGATTCAAAAGCAAATGGATGAAGAAAGGGTTTGTGATCGAGAGTCTCAACCTATGTTTGGTATCTATAATTTTAGTACTAAAGAAAGATGGAACACGGCATATGTGTATGGATTATTAAGTTGTCAACAAAATCACGATAAAGTGTAGACACCTCATACCTAAATTAGATGATATGTTTGATGACTTGGAGGGTTCTTGCTTGTTTTTAAAGATTGATTTAAAAAATGGGTATTATCAAATTCATATGACAAAGGAAGGCGAAAGAAAACTATTTTTAAAACAAACTATGGTTTATATGAGTGGTTAGTATTGCCTTTTAGTTTAACTAATGCACCAAGTACTTTCATAAGATTAATGAATCATATTTTCTGACCTTTTATCAAAAAATTTCTTCTTGTCTACTTTGATGATATTTTAGTGTAGAACAATAATTTGGATGACCATGTCAAACATTTGCATTTTGTGCTTTGTGCTTTAAGAGAATATAAGTTATATTAATTTAAAGAAGTTCACATTTTGTAAGGAATTTGTCATGTTTCTTGGTTTTGTTGTGAGTGTAAATGGAATTAGTGCAGACAAGGAAAAGATCAAAGTAATTAAGGAGTGGCCTACACCTAAAAATGCAAATAAGGTAAGAAGTTTTCATAGTTTAGCAAATTTTTATATGAGGTTTGTAAAGGATTTTAGTTCTATAGTAGCTCCTGTAAATGAACTTGTTAAAAAGAATATTGTGTTTAGATGGACTGATATATATGAAAAGGCCTTTAATATTTTGAAAGATAAGTTGACTACTACACTTTTTCTTTCTTTACCTAATTTTGATAAAGTTTTTAAGATTGAATGCGAAGCATGATGAATTGGTATATAAGTTGTTTTGATGAAGGATTCTAAACCAAGTGCTTACTTTAGTAAGAAGCTTAGTGAAGCATTCTTGAATTAGCCAATTTATGATAAGGAATTATATGCATTAATGAGGACTCTGCAAATATGACAACACTACTTGTAGCCAAAGGAATTCAGTATTCATTCAGGTTATGAGAGCCTGAAGTTTTTAAGTTCCCAAGTTAAAATACACAAAATACATGTCAAATGATTATAGTTCATTGAATCATTTAATTATACAATCAAATACAAGCAAGGAAAGAAAAATGTTATGGCTAATGCATTGTTTAAGAGGTATACAATATCGACTTCTTTACAGACTAAATTGCTTAGGTTTAAGTTCATTAAGAAGTTGTATAATAGTGATGATTATTTTGGACAAGTGTGGCTTGTATGTGCTAAGTGTGCATATGGTGACTTTTATAACCATGATAGATTTTTGTTCAATAAAGATAAACTCTATGTGCCTAAATGTTCCATGCATGAACTACTTATTAGGGAGACCTATAGAGACGAGTTGATAAGGCATTTCAGTATTAAAAAGACCTTAGGTGTATTACATGATCATTTTTTTTAGTCTAACATGAAACCTGATGTGAAATCTATATGTATTTTGTATTGGGTTTACTTAGATCTCATAGTGGTAAGGATATCAAATTTATTTTTATTGATAGGTTTAATAAGATGGCACATTTTGTTACATGTTCTAAAACTAATGATGCCACACATATTGTTGATTTGTTCTATAAGGATATACAACATTTACATGGTTTGCCTAGAATAATTGTGAGTGACAGAGATATTAAGTTTTTGAATCATTTTTGTATACTTTTTGGAGTAAATTAAACACTAAACTATTACTTTCTACCTTTGCACATCCTCAAACAGATGAACAAACTAAGGTAATTTATAGGACCCTTACTACATTGCTACGTCCATCATTCAAACAAACTTGAAACAACGGGGAAGTGTTTACCATATGTTAAGTTTGTGTATAATAGGGGTGTGATTTATACTAAGTCTTATTCACCTTTTAAAATTGTGTATGGTTTTAATCCTTTAACCCCTTTAGATGTTTTGCCTTTACCTACTAATGAATGTGGTAATTTTGATGGAAAGAAAAAGGAAGATTTTGTGAAGGATTTACAAGCCATGATTCTAGCTAATATAGAGAAAAGGAATGAGCAATATGCAAGGCAAGCCAACATGGGGTGAGTGAAAGTTACCTTTAAACTTGGAGATTGATTTTGAGTTCATATACATATAGAAAGATTTGTTGCCTAAAGGAAATCAAAATTGCAACCTAAAGGAATGGACCTTTCAATGTGTAGGAGTGAATTAATAACAACACCTACAAGCTCGATTTACCAAGTCATTATAGCAATGTTAACGCTACTTTTAATATTACCGACTTATCTTTATTTGATAGGTGATTCAAGGATAAATATTTTTTAGGAGGGAGGGAATGATGGAGATCAGCTTGCATCAACACTCACCGATCCATTAAAAAGCATTGGAGGTTTTATGACAAGAACAAGAAATAAGTGCACAAAGGAGGCTTTGTAAGGGTTGATTATGGACATTCAAGACAATGTGGTTGTTAAAGAGGATTATCTAAGGCATTACCAAAATTAATTGCTTATCTTCATGCCCAAGATGATGGATAAAGCCTAAAGCATAAAAGTAACGCTTAGAGCCTAATATGCAAGGATCACCCATGTTTGTTTCTAATGACTAAAGATGTAGGATTAGATGACAATTGTTTTGGACTTTCTTTCATTAGCTATTATTAGTTGTCAAGTTATTTTTTTGAAGGATTTCAAATTAAGGTTGATTGAGGATAATATGTATCCATTAGTTAAGGGAATCCTTCTTGGTTAAGTCTCACTATTTAGTTATATTTAGGAGTAGTCATGAGGACATTTCGTTATAAGATTTTCATTATTTGGTGCCTATTTAAAGAGGCAATATGGTGTATTACAAAGATCGTCTTATCATCAATAAAATTAAGTGTTTCTTTATTATGAGAGCTTTCTCTTAGTTTCTTTAGTCAAGAACTGAATATGGTCTCTTTAGATCTAATCAATAAGTTTTGTTGGGGTCAGGTTTTTTGCTTAATTTAAGAAGGACTCTAGGATTTCTTTTCCTTTTTGATTTCGAGCCTTAGGTGTTCCTTCACTATAGTTCAATCCCATTGATGTATTAGAAATGATACCTTGGAAGGCATCAAATGCCATGGTTAGATCTTTGATATAGACTTTTAAAAGAACAAAAGATTTTCTGTAGAAATTCTATGGCTCGAATATTTAGTATTCTCTTATTTATTACCTGTGTCTACTCTTTAGACAAAATATCATCATCCATTTTTACTGAAAAACTGCAAGAAACCTTAAAGGAAGAAACATACTAGGATTTATATTCTCTGTAAACTGTAAAGGACCAGAAATACCTTGCTTACGTTTTATTGGAAAGTGTATTAACATAAATACATCAGTAAGAAGAGGTACTACAAAAGTGTGTAAACTATAAAAATGAGTCAAAGTGGATTATCTGACGTTAGCATACAAGAATCCAATTGTGCCGAATCAATCATGTTATGCTCTTCTACATCTTAGAACAAAGGTACAAATATCTCATTTTGATATTTTTAGATACCTTTTCAGACCTATTATTGATACTAAGTAGCAATAACAAAATTTGTACTATTTTTCTTAATATTATACAAGAATCATATATATCATGGCAAATTCTTCAGAAAAAAATTGTATCTTCAACTTATCTAGTGGCTTTTTATTAGAAAATATCCTGGATTAAATGGTTTCATACAGAACATCTCCATAACAAATGCTTTAAGAAAATTTATGTAGCTTTGCTTCCTAGACATAGAACTTTTAATCACAGATAAAATAAAACATGTCATACGAAATGATAATTTTAGTTATTTTTAGCATCAAAATTGATATAGCCTAGGTCCTCTGGATAGACTCCATTCAATAAGATTTTCCATAAAATGTCTCCTTTTGAATGCCACAGTAAATTAATTATTAAAAATAACTTATGGTACTAAACAAATATTCTCTTCAAAGTTTTACAAACCATCAGTGACAATCTCCTTGTTTATAGCCCTAACCATCTATTGGAAGATGAAATTATCTAGAATGGAAACAAATCAGCCCTCTTAATAAATAAAAAAAATCAGAATCACCTTATATTGCCTAATGGGTGATTTTATATATTTTCTATTACTAACCTAGCATCCACAACTAAGGCAAAAGCACTTTGTTAACAAGTAATATAGTAGTAAGTAGGAGTCGATCTCACAAGAAAATAGTATGGATTAGAAAACCTTAAACCACTAACTAGTGTAAACTAAAATAAATAAAAGAATGATTTTGATTTGTATTAAAGAAATATAAAACAAACTAACACCTAAATAGGTGTCCAAGAGAATAAAAAATAAGATAATTTATTATGAACAAATTTAATCAAAAATCAATTTTTAAGCAAGTACCTCCCTTATTCTTATTTTTATATTTTATGAATCAATTAAACTAGCATAGGTATATTCAATTGAGCCTATAGGATTTTTTTGACATTAAAATTACACTCACTTGAGTTACACTCATCTACTATCAATTCGTTAACCTGTATTTCTACTAAGCTAATACCCATTTGAATATATTAAGATTTGTGAAATTCTATAAAAGGTTTTACCATAACATTAAAAAGATCATGTATGTCTCTCTCGATCCCCTTCGACCGCTATTACCTAAGCCATGATCTACTCACAGGTTTGCTCTCTTAAGGAGTCTAAATGTTAATTAAAATTAGATTTAGTTGCTAGCATAACTAAATAATGTATTAAGACTAATCAAAGACAATTCATAGAAATATATCATATTCATGATACTAAAACAAATTAATTAATACAAAAGTAAATACTAGTATTTTTCCTATTTAAACATGGAAAAACATTTAGCCATTAATCATAGTGATAATAACAAAATCAATAGAAAAAAATAAGAAAAATTATGATACAAATAAATTTATAAATCAATATTGATTTTGTTGACAGCGTGGTCAATAAGAAAATGTTTGGATCTTAATCCTTTAATAAAAGCAATCTTACAATTGGCTTCTTCACGAATCTTGGACCTCTCAATAGCAAACTCTAACTTTTAAAAAGAAAAAGATATGTCTAAAGTATATAAGTCTTCAAAAGCTTTTCAAAAATTAGGATTTTGATGCTTTATATAAAATTTTTAATCTCTAGAATTAGTATGTGGTCTCTGGTATGACCATCTCTCCAAAATGTGAATCTCATACTTTCTTTTGAAATTGATACACAATTTTGACACAATCGGACTCCTAATCATAGAACTTGCCTTTTTCTTGTGATTGATGCACGATCTTTTACAAAGATATGGCTCAAGTCATGTTGTTTTGAAACTTCCTTCAATGTCATAGGTACTATCTTCAGGCTATATTTTACGTTGTATCTTTTACTGTATTTGATTTATATAAGATATATTTTGGTATATATATACACGTTAGACTCTGTTACTCTAAGAATTATGATTTATTTTCATATTTTTAAACCTAAAAAAGCCTCTAATTCTTGAATAATTTTATCTCATGATTTAAAAATTAAAACTTAAGTCAAATGAGATAATTTAACATCAAAATTAAACAAAATACTTTAAAAATGTGTATATTTTCATGTGTGTTAATCACCAACCCCATTTGCTCTCAAGTACAACCTTATATGGTTTCCAAACAGTGACGGGGCCAGGAATTTAAGATAGGAGGGCCCAAATAAAATATAGATTTAACAAAAATTTTCATATCAAAATTAAATAAAAAATAAAGTTTTATTAAGAATATAAAATAGTTAAAATTACAATGATC
>JAOTBA010000003.1:24168928-24188386 GCA_025629845.1 Erythroxylum squamatum | reverse complement strand
TACTATTCGGTAGTGATATATATAGTTTACGAATATATTGAAATAATATAGAGAACTCTAGTATTATAAGTCTAGAGCTCTATCAGTTACATCAGTTTATTTAGGATAAGACTTCTAACAAGAACAGACCTACTAGTTTATTTATGATAAGACTTCTAACAAGAATAGACCTGCTAGATATGATGCTAAATATTTAAATATTTTAATAGACTCCTTCTAAGGTAAGATCTCCTATTTTAAAGGGATGTTGTAAATCTGCTATCAGTGAAGTTAATTCGTTCCTCATTCTTTTTAGTTCTAGCTGGATTTTCAAGTGTATCCAATATAAAGCAGCTTGAATGTTTTGAGTTGATTCTTTTTACTTATGTGAAAATCCACAAAAATTAACATGAACAACTCCTATCGTTTTGCTCTATTCATGGTTTATACATAAACTTCTTTGGGTTTTCCTGAGGCCGTCTTTTATCATACCAGCTAATTCCTGAGTTTTGTCTGTTTTTAGGGTCTATGACAAGCTGCGCTTAAAGTGCATACTGATTGTATTTGATTAGTTATCCTTATTCCCTGTAAAAGTTAATAAGCTAAATTGGATGTCCTGAGGAGACATAAGTTGTTACTAGGTTGCTCAGTTCTGTTGCATGTTTCCATGTCTCTTTTTATTAGGTGTAGTTATTAATAATAAAGGCCAGACGTGAAAAAAGATGGAGAGCTTTAAAAGATAAGGCAACATATTATGACCTTTCTATTTCTTTCAGGGGCTTGTTGTTCCTGTTATTCGCAATGCTGCTAGGATGAATTTCGCTGATATTGAAAAGGAGATAAACAATCTTGCAAAGAAGGCAAATGATGGAACAATCTCAATTGATGAGATGGCTGGAGGTTCATTTACAATATCCAATGGAGGAGTGTATGGGAGCCTTTTGAGTACACCCATTATTAACCCTCCTCAGGTTTGCCTTGTACTGGAGTAACTAGTATGACAACTCATGGGTCTTGTGTTGTATGGCTAGTATATTTTGTAGTTCTGCTTAACACATGATTTCATAAATCCATAGATGTCTGAAGTTGCTTTGTTGTAATTTGGACTGAAATTTCCAACTATTAAGGAGATTTTTAAATTTAGTGGTAGAAAATGCATATGTTCTTTCATTTTTCCGTTGTGTACCTGGAATCTCAGTCTTAACATTCATTTGACAGTCTGCTATCTTGGGGATGCATTCGATAGTGTCCCGTCCAATGGTTGTTGGAGGCAACGTTGTACCAAGGCCGATGATGTACATTGCTGTAACATACGATCACAGGCTGATTGATGGAAGAGAGGCAGTGTTCTTCTTGAGGCGAATCAAGGATGTTGTGGAGGACCCTAGGAGGTTGCTTCTTGACATATGAAGACCATCTCGTCAGTTAACAAGTTTCTTCGGTTACAGTCTAAAATTGGGTATACCTTGAATAAGCACTTGGGTTAAGTTTTGAAGGGCTCTCAGTATTCACACCCCTGATACGGGTTCAACTGCGGCTGATTTGATCTAAAATGAGACTGACGTGTATTTGAAAATGTTTATTTCATTATCTGCTGTTTTTTCTTGGATTCTGTCCAAGGTATATATTAATTCTCCATGTAACTGTTTTGACAATAATTTACAAAATGCTTGGCCTTTTCACTAGACTCCCCTTATTTGTCTGTCGGCTCAATATATGATATATCCCACCTGGGTGTGCTCTAAGCCCTTGCTAATGGAATTAAAAGTTAAATGAGATGAGATTAGGAATACGTGGAATCGTGTCCATTTGTAATAATCGCTGTGGAGTATCCAAGCCTTGGTGCAGCGCAGTGACGGAGTAGGAATTTAAGATAGGAGAGTCCAAATAAAATATAGATTTTGAGATTGACAAGGACCTTTTAATAAATAAGTTCAACGCATCTGATATCGTTTTTTAGGAGGATATTTCATTATATTAGGTCTTAATCTTGGATCAGAAGAAAGATTTTCTAAGTCAATCACAAGTTTTTCAATAATAACTCCCTTCGATGTTGGAGGTGCTTTATTAACATTACGATTTAAATCAAACGATGATGATTGAACAGTCGGTCTTAATTTTTTAAAGTATGTTTTCATAACTGCAAAATAAACAAATTAGTTAGAACCAATATTTATTAATTCCATAAAAGAGGTAGCACTTGTCAAATATACTAAAAAATAATTAGATCTCCTTTTCTTTTATTATATATATATATATATATATCCTACTGTTCATAAGCTTCAAAAACTCATTCCCTACCGCAATAACTTAGTTAAATTATCGATTAAACGGTTATACATGCATTCGCTGAAACATCCGTAAATCCTGTCGTGAAATAAATATTATAAAACTTGTCGATATAAAAAGCAGACGTGACGGAAGAACAAAAAGTTAAGAAAAACGGTCAGACATGCCAGCTAGCTATGAACAAGTATTACACACGAGTAATTTTTAGAACTTGTTAGTATAGCATGTCTTTCAAGATTGGAGCATCAGAAATTTCAATACCTAATTTATGGGCAATCTCAAGAAGTGAAGGAAAAGCAACTTGAAAGTCGATTGGCATATGCTCAAGATCTTCATCCTCAAGGTTATTTAAGTTATTCTTGAAAGTTATTCTTGTAAGCTTGTGCTGTATGCCCGTATCAGTTATCAAAGATAAAAGGTATATATATATATATATATATATATTAAAAATTAAAAATATTTAATTTTTTAAAATTTTAGGAGGCCCGGTAGTGATATCTTCTTCCATGTTTCCAAATCCCCTTAAATATAGCATCATCCTTTGGATCGCTTGCAAACCAAAAATTACAACTAAAGACAAACTCTCTTTCTTAAACTTTGTGATTACTGGCTGTTTACTCTTTCTTAAACTTTGTCATTACTGGCTGTTTATTTTGTTCAAAACCTATCGAGACCTTTAATCATCTTTCCTTAGATTGTCATTTTGTTGTTTGATTAAGAGATGAGCTTTTTTGCAATAGAAACAACGACTCTTTCCCTCCTAACAGCACTTATGTCAACACATCGTCTTGGCTTCTCTTTTAAAATTGAAGTTTAGGGGTAGAGGCTACTAAAGATAGGCACTAGATTCCCAAGTTAAGTGAGTCATATGAATTTATATGAATAATAATGGAAATCAAAGTTGACGAAGGCATTCTGGCGTATGCTCAAAGTTTATAGATATGATGTGACGTAGGTAGGGCAAGTTTACTAAAACAACTTGTCCGAATATATTGATGATCTAAATTTGATCATAGTCTGTGTTGATTTATAGAATACTTGTGTATTCTTTTGACACTTCAGTTAAAGATAAAATCCTAATTTCTACTTTTATATGGATTGATGCGGTTGAGCAAAGCCATACCTAAATTTGGTATTCAAGCTAAAGTCAGTCAACCCAAAGTAATTTATTTCAAAATGCTATACTAACAAGTTCTAAAAATTTATCATTTAGTAATTCTAATAACTCTGTCTACTCATTTTTTAGATTTCTTTGACTAAAAATTAAGCTTATTCCACATCAGTACCAAAGTCTTTAATTAATTAATAATAAATGTCAAAAGGAAAATATGGGTTTCATTCTAAACACCGTGTTTCATTATAATCAAATATTGTCAAAAAAATTATATGTGTATTTTTATCATTAACAGTCGATCTATTAATTATCGGTAAGACTGTGTATTGTTGGACCTTCCCGAATCTCATGCTTCAGCGAAATTTTTACTGAATTGTTATTGTTATTATCTTAATCTAGTGAAAAATATTAAAGAAGAAACCTCTTTAACCAATCCATCATTTAATAAATAATCAAATTGTAAAATAAAAATATTTAAAATGCCTTTATTTTCAATAGATGATAATTCTTGTTTATTTGAGTTGTAAGTGTTTATGTAAATCACAAATAAATAATTCTTATTGGTATTATAAACGTCGCTTATTAATTATTGTTGGCCCACTAATAAATAGATAATTGAATGAATACTGAATTTTTATTCCTTTTTATATTGGTACCATTATTCATGCATTAATTAATATCTTGAATTATTCATACAAATTCTATTTCTTCATACGCCTCCCTCCAAACACGGCCTTAACAATATCTAAGTTGCCACGCAAGCGCAATGCCTTCGTCTCATTGACTCGTTAACGTTTGGTAATTTGGACCAAAATTATGTCCCTTTTCGTATTTGTCTCAGAACAACACATAGGAGTCTCCTTGTAAGTGTTGCTTTGCTTCTCTCCCTCGAAAAACAAAACCCGAACACACGGAGGACGAGAAAGTGAAGGAAACGCCGAGAAACCGAAAGCGAAAAAAAAATATTAATTACTTACAACTGAAAAGAAATACTACAAGAATAGGAGTGAGAGAAAGTGAAGAAAAGGTTAGAAGAGAGAGGAGAAAACAATGAAGCACATTTTCAAGAAGCTTCACATAGGCAGCAATCACGAGCCACACCGGTCAAACGAAGCCGGTGCATCGCCATCATGTGCTACCGATCATCGAGTGGCCTCCTCCGGCAACTCTCCGGCCAGTCCTCCATCGTCTTCCCCGTCTCCAACGGCCACCGTTTCGACAACCACCAACACGACCACGCAGTCGTTGGCAGCACCCGTCAACAGTCTTTCCGATTACTTCTCGTCCGAGGAGGAATTCCAGATGCAGTTGGCGTTGGCGATCAGCGCGTCGAATTCGGATTTTAGAGATGATCCGGAGAAGGATCAGATCCGGCAAGCCACGCTGCTGAGCTTAGGAGGGAATCATAATGATCCGATCGATGTGAAGAGAGGGGAAGGTGAAGCTGACGCGGAGGCTTTGTCGAGGCAGTATTGGGTGAGTTTGGTGTGAATTTCTGCGGAAAGAGTTCAATTTTTGGAAATTCGAGTTAATTATACTGAATACCGGTGTTCAATTCTTGTTTTCTGATCGTTGATGCTTAATAGTTCTGAATTTGAATTATGGTACTGAGTCGCAGCTGATTAGGTCAATTTATGCTCCCAAATTTTGGAATTTACACTGTTGAATTGGGGAAATGAGGTCGAGTCAACTGTTGGTTTGTTGAGGCTGACTTTAATTTGGGCATTCGTATAGAGTTTGAAGATAATCCTGAATTTTATTTTTGTTTCAATTGAGATTTTAATTGGGCAGTTTGTCTAATTTCCATGGTTAATTAATCTAATCAAATCTTGAAATTGGGAACCTGGTTGTGAATATGGAGCATTTGGCTTTTGAGCAATAGGATTGTTTTCAAATGCTTATCTATATGTCGCAGTTAATCTTGGTTCACAGGTATATCTTAAATGAATTGTGTTGCCACATTCTTTGTTGTTTCAGTTACTTACATTTCAGTATTTTGTTTACATGGGGTTGACGATTTTGGCATCCTTCTGACATGCATGTAATCTGTCTTATTCATTTAGCAATTGATATTGAGCACAACTTTCCCATAGTTCAGAACTCAGACTAAGCGACTCTATCTTGGAAATTAAATGCCTGGACTTTAACTTGGTCAAATATTATTAAGTCAATGAAAACTCAGTTTCTTTGTGGTACACTTGAGTCCTCCATTGCCGTTTCAAAGATGCAGCAGTTCCTTGAGAAATTCAGCAGCTTCTGCTCTAAAGTTATGTTGGTTGGGCCAATTGTTTTAAGTTTCTTGTTGAAGTGTGGCGTAGACTCCCAATTTTATTCAGGTTGCTGATGTTGTTGTACTTATATTATGATTTCTGTGCTATCATCGTCAAAATGTACGCAAAACAATTTATTTTTTTTTCTGAATTATATCATCTCAACTTCTGTCAATTTGGTTACTCAGGAATATAATGTGCTTGATTATGAAGAGAAAGTAGTGGATGGATTTTACGATTTATTCTCCACAAGCTCAGCTCTTCATGCAAAAATGCCATCTCTAACAGAGCTAGAAACAAACCTTGGGAACTCTGGATTTGAAGCTGTAATAGTCAACCGACAATTTGATCATGTTTTAGAAGAGTTGGTTCAAGTAGCACAATGTATTGCCCTTAGTTGCCCTCCTACTGAAATTGGAATGTTGGTTCAACGTCTGGCTGAAGTTGTGACATTACACATGGGTGGGCCAGTAAAAGATGCAAATCTTATGCTGGCAAGGTGGATGGAAAAGAACGTGCAGTTGAGGACGTCTCTTCAAACAACTGTCCTGCCTATTGGGTCCATTAATATTGGTTTGTCTCGTCACCGTGCTTTGCTTTTCAAGGTTAGTGTCATTTTCTGAAATATTGTATGCGGTCTCTTGAAGGTTCTGTTATTACTAGGACGTCATAATCTTCTATATCCTTGGAAGTTTTACATCATTTCCATTTAATATAGGTATTGGCTGACAATATAATGCTACCTTGTCGCTTGGTGAAGGGGAGTCATTACACCGGTGTTGAGGATGATGCTGTCAACATAATCAAGTTAGAGAATGAGAGGTTATAGCTTGTTCCTCTTATAGTAGTTTTCTCTTTTTTCTTTCCTTTTCAATGTGTGGATTGACTATTGAGAAGTGTAGTTTGTTTTGGAGTCGATTGTTTTTGAAATTTAACATTGAATTAGTTTCCAGCTTGCTTCCCTTGTGTGTGTGTGTGTGTGTGTGTGTGTTTGTGCTTATTTTGCATGTGAGAAATCGACAGAATGGTCCCTGAGGTTTAATAACAATTGCACTTAAGGACGAAAATCGTAAAACTATAAGTCCTTGGGAGTCAAATTAGTTTTTAGAGTTATTCTGATTAAAAGGAGATCGTTTTCTAGATGAATTAAACCCATGTAACATCAATCTCAGCTAATAATATTCGTAGGGTTTGCTAGAGCTTTAGCCATCAAAACACATTCTTAATCTTTGTTGTCTGGTTTGCACACACTATGAGCTTCCTGGAAATTGTCCTTATGTTACCTTGTGCTCACTTAACATATATTTATGCCTTCAGGGAGTTTTTAGTTGATCTCATGGCAGCTCCTGGGACACTTATACCAGCTGATATTCTTAGTGCAAAGGAGACTACCTTTAAACCCTACAACTCAAACATAGGTAAAGTCCCTCCCCTGCATTCCTCTAACGACTCTGGAGTTGCTTACAGTAGAATAAAGCCATTACACGGTGAAGGAACTAGTCAGACCTCTTCAGTGAATTGCAATTTACCTTCTGTTGGAACATCAAATGCTGTGTCCTCACCTTCGCTCTTGGGTGCTGATTGTGACTCTGATGTTAGTTCTTCAGGCTTATCATGTGAAGGAGCTCCTTGTAATCAACTTGGCAATTTCTCCTCCTCTGTTGTTGGGAATTCTTTGTACAAGGGGAGTCGGGGTACCCATGCAGTTGGTGACTGTGTAAGACTGAATGTTAATGTGGTTCCATATGGTGAAAAGAATGTGGAGGATTCCAAAAACCTTTTTGCAGATCTTAATCCATTTCATATTAAAGGAACTGGAAAAAGTGCTATACAATATAAACCTTTGGAGAATAAGTCTGAGCTTCAGGGACAGAAAAAGAATCCTCTTCCTGGTCGACCTCCCGTACCATTGATGTGGAAGAATCGGTATGCTTATAATGAGGTTTCTAATAAAAAGGAATATGATTATATGGATGGCATGTATCCAAGAATTAATCGAGAACCGAATAATTATAATCAGTCATCCGTAGCTTCCACCAGCTCTACCATATCGGAAAATGTATATTCTCAGGCTTTCAAGCCATCCACCAAAGCAAATTCATCTAGAAGTGGCAACACTCAAAATTCTTCAAGTAATACTAGTTCTGTTTCGGCATCTGCTGCAAGTCTGTGTTATGAATTGCCAGTAGGTAAGGGAATCAACACAAATCCTCAAGAAGATAACTCCGCTGATGCAATGAATTCACAAAACAATGCAGAAGCCACGGCTAATGAGCATGAATGTAGTGAAATAGCTGTTCATGATTGTGAAAAACACATTCATGTCGGATTCATGGTGCCCAATCTGAAACTAAAAGATCCAGAAAGTCCAAGTTTGCCTACCGACTCCAACATGAACAGACTTGATCAAATATTGGATGATGCAGATGTAGGTGACTGTGAAATTCCCTGGGAGCATCTGGTTATAGGAGAAAGGATTGGACTAGGTAATAGCATGCTTGATATGAGATATTTAATTTGATTAGAAATTTGGTTGCCATGATTATTAACTTTCTTTATGGCCTTCCTGTGTGCATTTTATGTAAGCAGAATATGTTATAGATTTACACCTTCAAAGAATTAGAAATATGTTACTGATGACATTACCAGAGCCAAAATTGCAATATTTTCATGTATATCAGTCATTTATACTTACTTGCATCTATCTACATAAATGCAAGTTTTTGAGTCCCATCCTATCCCTCTCTCTCTCTCTCTCTCTCTATCTATCTATCTCTCTCTCTCTTACTCTCTCTCTCTCTCCCTCCCTCACTCTCTCTCACAATCAAAGTTTCTTGTGTGTAGGTTCATATGGAGAGGTCTACCGTGCTGATTGGAATGGAACGGTAAGCTTGATGTTCACAAGTTTAAGCATTGGTTATAATTAAGTGGTTGTAAAATGTTTGAACCTGAACATGTCTATTAAGCTAATTTGTTTATTATGAAAAAGCATTCTTCGTTTTATTGTTCAAGTTTGTCTCTTGTAATGAATGTTGCCATTTAATGCTAAGCTTGTCATTTTCCTAACGATTTTTCTTTCAGTGTCTTTAATCTATAGGTTTACTGTCTTGCTTTTCTGCATTTTAGGATTAAGAAGTTAATTCATGAGCTTTATCTTATGTATGATGGCTTGCTGCTTATTCAGGAGGTTGCAGTAAAGAAGTTTTTGGACCAAGATTTCTCAGGTGCTGCTTTGGCTGAATTCAAGCGAGAGGTAAACAAAGTTTACCTCAATACAAACTCATATGTTGCTAATTGGGGCTTTACATTTGTTATTTGCCCACTACAAGGCCAAAAAGATTGAAAGAATGCAAGGGAAGTAAGAACTGACTGGTTGCTATGCCTTGTCATTGAATGCTAACTCTTTCATTTTTCTACTCTGATATTTCATTTATGGGCTAGTGGTGATAAAATTTGGTCTTATGGGCAAGTGGAGATAAATTTGGACAAAGTTTTGATAACTGTGCTATCTTCTTACTCACTTTGATATTGTTAGTGATGGTATGTATTAGTAATTTTTGTGATTTCTTGTTTATTTGTATCTTGGGACGCAAAAAGGACTTGAAGAATTAATCTAATATATCAGAGATAGCCCCCTCGATAGTCTCTTTTAAGCTCAAAATTTTTTAAACAGTTCTTTTTTGTTGTTTTATTATGTCATATAAAGGTGCGAATCATGCGTAGACTGCGCCATCCCAATGTCGTTCTATTCATGGGTGCTGTGACTCGTCCTCCTAACCTCTCTATTATCTCAGAGTTTCTTCCAAGGTATTATTTGATACACCAATGCTGTTTTTTATCTTCCAGTAAGGTTCATTTTCTCCCAAGAAAATAGAAAGTCACTTCTTACTTTCTTGATTTAACTGGTTTATGTGTTGTTCATGGTTAGTTTGATAATTGCAAATGTTTTCTGTGAACATATTGTTTGGTTATGTTTGGTTTCCAGAGGAAGTTTGTATCGGATTATTCATCGTCCTAATTGTCAAATTGATGAGAAGCGCAGAATAAAGATGGCTCTTGATGTGGTATGCAATTATCAATCCTTTTGTCTTTAGATCTGTATTAAACATCCATTTTTCAGATTTCAAATCTTCTTATTCTTTTCAGGCAAGGGGAATGAATTGCTTGCATGCCAGTACACCAACAATTGTTCACCGGGATTTGAAATCACCAAACCTTTTGGTTGATAAAAACTGGAATGTTAAGGTATATGGTTGTTCTGTTTCATTGCTTTATAGGCATGTCAAGTTCTTGTTGATACATCGACTATTCCATGACATTTTCAATAGAGTAATCAGTAGATTGCCTGTGCATTTACTTACTGCTCAAGTCAAGCTGGGCTTTGTAATAGGATATTCGACATCTTACTGTTATCTATCCATATTTTAAGCAATCAACTGGTTCCTCTCAGGATTAGACCTCATAAACATCAACGTTGACATAGTCATGGGATGCATAATTTTTGTTTTGCCTATCAACTCTGTTTCTTTTCTCATTTTAAAGAAAACATTGATATAAAGAACAAGCGGAGTGGTTGATAGATTCTATGCTAAAGAAGTCTGTTTAGATACGAATAATTTCTCCGAAACAAACAGTGTAGTGATTACAGAAATTTGAATCCAAGTATACATGTTTGTAATTCTATAGATTATTTCAAAATATAGCTATAAAATGATGCACCTTCCGCTGAAGGATGAAATGTGGTGGCGTATTTGAGACTGCTATACAAGTTATTGGGCATAGAGTTTGAGGTTTTGTTTTTTCTTCCTTATCTGTCTGGGGTAGTAGAGGATAATGTTACTTGAGCTTGTGCTAGTCTAACACATTTTGTTATCTATAATCAGTCATTTGTTCTAGAAACTGACTGAATTTTAGGCATTCTTCTTAACAAATTGTTACTTTCAGGTTTGTGATTTTGGGTTGTCGCGGTTGAAGCATAACACCTTTTTGTCATCAAAATCAACAGCCGGAACTGTGAGGATTTTTTTACCTTTTCTTTTTCCACTCCCATTCCATTTATCTTTTATAACTTTCAGTGGTTAGAGAAACTTCCATTTCTGATCTTAACATCTGACTCTGTCTTATTCTGTTAGCCTGAGTGGATGGCTCCAGAAGTTCTCCGCAATGAACCATCTAATGAAAAGTGAGTTGCTGATGTTCTGTTCTAATGTATATGTAATTCATTTCTTGTAGTTCCATCTGTTCTAAACAATGTATTAGGTTCATTGCCTCTTCTCTTTACTTGTTAGTAGATGAATTTTAGTAAGACAATGAAATATTTGAAGATTTTATTCCAAGCGTTAATGTTATTGTACGGAAGCTAGGGTAGAAAAGTGTTTTATTTTGAATTCATTTGCAAAAGGACCAGCACATTGCTGTTGTTCATCTCAGCAAATTCCTGAAGGGATGGTGGCATCTAAGGTTATCGTGAGATCCCTAAATTGCTGCATTAGTGATACCTCCAGGTGCTATATTTTGTTGAAGGATGCATCATAGAAGTCACAATTGTTGACTGTAGCTTGTGGAATTGAGACAAAAAGAAGTGGTGCAGGAATGTCTTATGGAAATTGGGATTAACAGTAATTTATGTCAGCCATTGCCTTGAAGCAATTCGGAGTACTTTTATAATAATTGCATGTTTGTTGTTTTGATGTACAGGTGTGATGTATATAGTTTTGGAGTAATTCTCTGGGAACTTGCAACACTAAGATTGCCATGGAGTGGGATGAACCCAATGCAAGTCGTTGGTGCAGTAGGTTTCCAGAATCGTCGCCTTGAAATACCCAAGGAAATTGATCCCTTAGTTGCTAGGATAATTTGGGAATGTTGGCAGAAGTAAGATTATAAGATATACATTTCTAAAATATTCTACAAGTTACATCGCTTTCCTAATATGAATTCAATTGCTTAATGGTTGTCAATGTTTTGTTATTTCCAGCGATCCAAACTTGCGCCCTTCATTTGCAGAGCTTGCAGCAGCTCTCAAGCCTTTACAGCGACTTATCATCCCGTCGCATGTTGATCAGCCAAACTTACCCCTGCAACAAGACATCCAAGTAAATTCTACACCTTGAGACATTCCAAGTTCCCAATTGTGAATAGACAAGAAATTCTCTTAATTGCCTTTAAGTGAGGCTACTGTATTCAATTTTCACAAAAAGATGAAGAAAAATGAGAGGGAAAATACAAGTAAAGCTGTAGACGATGGTTTAGGTTGTGCCAGGTAAAAGCTGCTGTTACTGCCCAAGTAAAATAGTGGCAGCACTTTTGTACAGTTGGACCTCTGTGTTATGCCTGTATTAAGAAACTCAAAACTTCTTATTATGTACCTCTTTAAAGATAAAGGGGATATTGTCGTTTCACAACTGAAAAAGAAAATTATTGCAAATGTGAGTAAAGATGCTTTTTGCCATTTTTCTATGTATCATTTCTATTTGATCTCTTCTTATGCGACTTTCTCTGCCTGGTCTCTTGTTGTCTGGAGTCTTTAAGATCAGGAGAATCAGTTCTTGTGTTTCTTGTATGGCATATTGTGAGAAGAAGTATATGTGTTGTGATATAAAGTTACATCCGGAACATCTCTTAATCAGTCAGCTGCTACAATGCTATAGCCGATAATGTTAGAAGAAATATTTCTTTAACACACCACCATCCTTCACAAACCCAGCTTTATCCAATACCTGTTGTGAAACCTTATTTTCTGTAAAAATAAGCCCCTCGACCCTCCCGAAATGCTTCCAATTCCTTTCTAGCCCTTAACATGTCCATATTTCCTGCTTCTGTTGCTATACTTTTACCCCAGTACTTTGGCTCCCAGTCCAATGATATAGCAAGTCTCCGCCCTTTCTTTCATTTTGGACAACACCGGGCATAACATTGATTGACCCGATCTCTCCTAGCGCAGATTGTTTTAGACCAAAGGTGAGAACCAATGGCATCCTTCGAGGTGAATGTATTCCATGTACAATAGCTTGTCTCATCATCATCTCCTGCCCATTCCACGAAGTCATCAATTTCTGAAATCTTGAAAGGTCTATGTGATACATATAAAAATAATATAAAATAGACATAGTTTGTATTTAAATATGATTAATCATGAGAGTGATATAAAAGAAGTATTCTAATATTTGAAAAGTAACAAACCAATAAGAAATTTATTAACATTTTTTTTTTTGCTTTTTCTCCTCTTTTGAACTCTACTTTCTTCTTTTCTTTTTTTTTCCCTCAATTCTTGAGACAATAATTTTAAAACTCAATTTGATCGTAATATTTTGTATCCTTTAAAAATAATATAAAATATGCATAATGTATGTTAAAATGTGATTGGTCATAAGAGTAATACGAAAGATGTATTCTAATACTTGGAAGAGTAATCAATCAACAAGAAGCTTGCTTCCATCTATTTGTTTTCTCTCTTTTCTTCTCTCTCTAGCATTTCTTATTTTCTAAACTCTACTTTCTTCTATTCTTCCTCTTTTCCTCTCAATTTTTGATATAATAATTTCAAAACCAGTTTTAATTATAATATTTGGTATTGGATTCAATCATCTTTTCCGAAGATTAATTCCATCAATATTTCTTCTATACTAGAATTGATCTTTTTATTCTTATTTATTCATCTCAATCTTTGATTCTTGATTTTTGTTCTCTTTGTTTCATCTCAATCTTTGATTTATTGACTCTTTATTCTCTTTGTTTCATTTCAACCTTTGATTCTTGATTCTTCTTTTCTTGTTTCATCTCAATTTGTTTATTTGTATTCTTGCTTTCTTAGTTTTTTGCATATTGTCTTTTTAATTGTAAGTATATTGTATTTAACTGATAGATATCTAAAATATTTTCTGTTCGATAATGTGTACCCTGGTTGGTATTATGACAAATTGGCTCAAAATGATATTCATTAGAGAATTACATGTCAACCGAAGCATCAATAGAATTCAAAGTCCAAATGAATCACGATAAAGACGGGCAGAATATAAATCAAAGAAACAATTTGAAGAATCAATGCTCTTTCAACTTATAAATTTGAGCAAAATCTGGAAAAGGATATAACAGAAATAAAAATCCTATTCAAACAATGTTTGTCACAATTCACACTTGGTTTGCCCTTTGTCTCTTCTATCATTATCATCGTCATCAACCAATGAATTGACTTGGTCCAATTAGGTTAATTCAAATAGTTATGACAATTACGTCGAGGAAGAAGTACTTCGAGAAGAAGAAGAACCATCTCAAAAACATGCAGAATAAACAAGAGACGAGAGTTACTAAGAAAATGAGGAATTGTTTAAAGAGTTTTATGCAGACATCAAGAAAATGAGCATGAAAGAGAGGTTTGTTAGAAAGCACACGAGGTTTGTGTACAATGGTGATAATGATCAGATTGTTAAGACAATAGAGGATGTTGCCTCACCCAGTGTCAATGGTCTGAGGGGCATACCAACACTAAAAGGAAAACACTTGTGCTTTCGTACTCTAATCTTGTGGACAAGGTTGTTAAGGAGGATTTATTGAAACATATAATAATAGTATAAAATAGGCGTAATATATATCCAAATGTGATTGATCATGAGAGTGATATAAAAGATGTATTCTGATACTTAAAGAGTAATCAATCAACAAGAAACCTATTTCTATTTCTTCTTTCTCTCTAGTATTTATTATTTTCTAAACTCTACTTTCTTTTATTCTTCTTCTTCTTCTCTTAATTCTTAATATAGCAATTTCAAAATTCATTTTAATTGTAATTTAAAAACTAATTTTTGTAGGTTTTGATATGTCACCTATAATACAAAATAATTTGTTAAAAAGCAATCTACAATCAGATTCACTTATGAGAACGGTGTTATTTGATTAGAGAAGCTTATCAAGTTGATATTTATAATTTGTTCATTATAACTGTTTGAAAGTAGTTATAAGGTGCATAGAAAAAGGAGTAATTTCAATTTAAAATTTTTTATTGTCTCTGTCCTTTTATCTCCATCTTCCTGTCTGTTTATCTTTGTCTCTAACTCTAAATGAATCAAATTGGAATGTTTTGCATGGTATGGAAATTTCTCAATATGAGAGAACCAAAAATAATGACTCTATTATCATAGTCCTATACGAAACTCAATCTTTCATTTCATGCTCATTTTCTTTTTTTCATACCCACCAAACAAGCACATCTTTAATGATGAAGTGGCAGCCGACATCCAATGGCATGGCAGGAATTGCAGGTGCCATCTACATTACGATTAGCTCATCTCGTAATAGCAAGTGTATAGTACACATCTACTAATTACGCTTTGGAAAATTTTTCTTGCAACTAATAACTGTTTCAAGCAGAAACAGAAAGATTAAAACTATTATATTCCTAAATGACTGAACGTAAATTCTATATTAAAAAGAAACTGTTATAAATTTCGCGTAGCATTCTTTATTCTTCTATACACTTCTTGTCGTCGGTGAAGTCAAAAGTTGAAAGCAGCAATCAGAACACGTAATTTCCATCGAATTCACCTAATATTCGAGGGGATTGGCTCTTCATCGAAGATTTACTCGAGGATGTAGAAGCTGAAGACAAGGGAGGTGAGCCATTTCAAACCAGATCATTTTGGACAAAAGGCGATGCAACTGATGTTTTGTACAAACTTCTTTTAGAAATTTTCTAATTTGGTACACAAAAATTAATTGCATTTTAATAATGTTAATAACTTTTCAGTTAAGTTATATAAATTTAATCCAGATAAAGATAATAAAATGACTCAATAAAGGGTCTAAATTAATGAGCCAAAGTTTAGTGAAAAATAAACTTTAATCAGTGTGGACTGGACTCATATCGGGCCTGTGATAGGAAAGCACGATATAGATGTTATATAAAGAGGTTAAAGTCTCCTGTAATTGCCCATGTCATTTGTGCACGTAAAGTTACTATGATCTATTCATAGGTTTACATTTTGAGAAAACTATAGAAAGGCGTTGACTACATCCCAGTGAGTAGATCCCGTGAAGCTAGCAGTAGATTCGCGCTCGTTTTGGCCTTGGAAAGCTCGTTCAAAGTTATGGAACCAAAATCATGTATTTTCTACATATCTTTGTTATTTCCCTTTCACGTTCGATCTAAGATACGCTTGCGGATTATCGAGGGTTAATAATTAAAACTTGCACACAACCAAACCTCAATCAAGTTTTTGGTGGCGTAGATTAGTTTAATTCTTGTAGTCTAAGGCTTTTTCACCTTATTTTGTGTTTAAAAAAGAAATTGGGCATAAAGTAGATGACACATTAACTTAGATCTCACCGGACAATAATGGGGAATCTTAAGAGTTGAATGCTAAGAAGAGATAAAAAGAACGATTATGGAGGATATATATATATTATAGGGAGCAAAGGACTCTTGCGGATTTCAATAAGCCCCAATTTAGTTGGGAAAATCATCATCCTTATACGAACACGTACACTTCGGGGTGACAGAACCACCCAAATTTCTATTGGTCTAATAATGTAAGTACTCACATAAGACATCAAGACATATTAGGATTTCAGCAAGATAAGTCCAGTTCATGGGATTCCAAATTGGACAAAATCATGGATAAGCTAACATACATGGAAGAGACCCAGAAGAGAATGGAAGAGCAGTTTGATTAAGTAACGGAAAATCATGACTCTTCTATTCACAACCTGTAGATTCAAGTGAGACAGCTTTCCTATAAATCTTGTAAGAGAAGTGCGGAAGACTCTCTGAACAATATGGAATTACATCAAAGAGAGCAATATGAGGCTATCACACTTAAAAATGGAGAAGAGCAAGAAGAACTAGTGGAAGACCATGTTGAACCCTATCTTATAGAAGACCAAAAGACGAGGAAAGAGGATGAAGAAAAGAATGACAACTCTCCCTAGTATTCCTTAGATCTTGGTACACCATGCTTGAACATCGGAAAACCTTTAGTAGATGTCCATGAAGGGAACCTCATCATTTGAATTAGTGATGACTAAGTTGTATTCAACATGGATGATGTATTAAAGAATCCGAAGGAGGGCGACTCATTTAGAAAAATTGATGTCTCGAATCTTTAACGCAGCGTTTGGTTAATGTCTCCGTTGGTGCAGACAGATGACAGGGACACAAAAATCCTGTGCTTGGCAGTGTTTGCTTGCTGTCCCAACCTATTTTTATTCTGTCTCTAGAGCACAGGGATAGTTAGAAACAGAAGAGTTATGGTATTTCTTATTAATGCCATACTTTCTATCGTCTTACCTGCAGAATCTGAAAATCATGTGTCCCTTCAGTAGTTTCGATTGGTTTGTCTTCTTGATTTTCTATAATAGTTTTTTTCAAAGACTTTTATTTACTTATATATAGTTTAAAGAGAGGACGGAAAGAAACGTTGATATCTAGAATGAGAATTGAAACTATAGATGACAACAGACTAGGCCAGCATAAGTAAAGCTAGGCCCAAGGCTATTTGGGCTACTTAAAATGATATTATTTTGAGGAAGCTTTCTAAAACGATATTTTAGATGATTTGTGTTGGACCCCGATCTTTAAGTGAAAATTTAGAAATATAAAATGTATGGAATGAGTATTTTTTGTGCATGTATTGTGTGATAGATGTTTTTATGCTGGAAAAATTGAAAAATTGGTGAGAAAAGAACGGATTGATTTTGATATCTTTGGGATTTGAATAGATTTGTATGGGTTATGAAAGTTAAAGTGAATGAGTGGATTAAAATGGGAGTTAAAAATCAAGAAATAAAGAAAAAAAAGTGTGAGAATTTGTAGAATTAAAAAAGTTTGACTTTTTGGCCATAGAGAGTTGACTTTTTGATTTAGGCAGAATTTGAAAAAAGGATCTTCATGAAACTTGTAGCTTCTGTCGAGAGCTTTCTGTCGCCATAAAGTTTGATATTTTTCGATATCGGGATTGAAAGTTATGATTTTTCGAAGATAAGGTTATTTTGCTTTGTTTGAAAAATGCTATTTAAGGGTAAGTTTGTGTGTACTGATTTGAGGCCAATCGTTGTTCTATGTGGTCTGAATTGGAGTAAGTGGTCTACATGAAAGTTGTAGCTTGTCTTTCAATCTTTCCGACGCTATAAAGTATGCAAATTTTGGATGTGGAAATTAGAAGATGTGAAATTTGGAAGTTTGGATGTTGTTTTAGGATGATACATTTTGGCAGAATCTTTGATTGCAAAATTGACCTAGTTAGAGGTTGGAATTGCCTTTAAGTGCTTCATGAAAGTTTTAGATTATGTTTTGATCTTTCCATTGATATAAAGTGTGAAATTTTTGGACTTTGGAATAGGAAGATATGATTTTTGGAAGTTGTGATACTGTTTAGGGTGGTTTTAAATAGGGGCAGAAACTTTGATTGAGTTTTTTGACCCTTTTTGAGGCTGAATTTGGTTTTGAGTTCTTCATGAAAATTGTAGAGCTCTCTTTTATCTTTAAATCGATACCAAATTTGTAATTTTTGGAGTTTTGAGTGAAATGATATGAATTTTTGAAGTTCAGTAATTTTTTTTTAAAAAGAAAGAAAATTAGAGCCAGATGGCTCGCGATTGCGAGCCATCGCAATCGCGACCGACTCTTTGCCGTGTACGACTCGCACTCGCGAGCCGGCTGTGGTTCTCTGAGGGC
Organism: Erythroxylum squamatum; assembly: GCA_025629845.1. Lineage (NCBI taxonomy): Eukaryota > Viridiplantae > Streptophyta > Magnoliopsida > Malpighiales > Erythroxylaceae > Erythroxylum > Erythroxylum squamatum. Next base: position 24,170,067 of record JAOTBA010000003.1, on the reverse strand, counting down.
TCGCAATCGCGAGCAGGCCATTTTTCTCCGAGACTCGCGACCGCGAGCCGGCTGCTACAGTGTGTTTTTAATTTTTATTTATTTGAAATTTTTCCATTCTTTTGCTTATATCTTTTCCGTCCGACATCTGATTGACTTGATTTTTGAAGCGTTGGATTCCTAAGACATTCCTCTATTTTTCCATGGAGAATTATGAACTTTTGAGATTAAATTGAGGATGATTGATTGAATCAAAGTGATATGATTGGATAAAAGGTTATGAGAGGGACAATGTTTGAACATGGTTCAGTCTTTTAATGATATCTTAATCTATAGAGATCCGAATGAGGTGATTTTTATTTCTAAATAAACTAGAGACATGGGGTTACCAATGTTATGAAGGAATTGAATTTCAATTTCGCCCCTAAAATTTTCAATTTCTGGAGTGAAGTTAGGTGTAATGCTCAGTCTTGGTTTAGTATTGGTCTGAAAGTGTTTTGACTATAACTTCTTCATTTATGAACCGAATTGAGCATTTTTGGTGTCGTTAGAATCGAAATACAATGAGGAACATCTCTCTAGAAGGAAGTTTTAGCAAATTCCTTCAATTTGATGAATTGAAAAATGTCCTAAGCTAATCATGATTTAATGTTATTTGGGGCTTTGTTACACTTTATGTTTTTTTAGGACTTAATTAGCATGTTAATGTGAGTAATTAACATGTTAAATTGTGTAAGATCATATGGCATAATTTTATTGGATTATATGAAATTAAAGTGTTAGAAGGTTTGAGGGCAATTTGGGAAGTTTACTTGAATTGTTGAAGTCAAAAGCTTATAAGGAGGGGCTCTTTAGTCTTTTTGGATTCATTAAAAGATGAAAGAAGGAAACAAAAGCATGTAGTCGTATGTGTGAAGGAAGAAAGGAACGAAAATTTCAAGAGTATGAGAGAGTTGTCGTGAGAGAGGAGAAGAAGAAGAAGAAGAAGAAGAGGTTAGGGCTTTGACTTTTCTTGCTTAGAAAAGGTGATTCGAGAGTTTTTTAAGAAGGAAAAAGGAAGAGGAAGGCTTAATCCTCCATTTGAAGCAAGAAGCAATTTCGTGGGAATCATTTCTAAGGTAAGAGTATGAAAATTCTTTGGAAATCTTTGATGGGTTTTG
>JAOTBA010000003.1:24148956-24165719 GCA_025629845.1 Erythroxylum squamatum | reverse complement strand
AATATCCTTAAACATTCTGACATAACACTTTCTAGAAGAAAATATCCTCCATTGTCTTAAGTTTCTAATGCCACCGAAACCATTCAATTTGGTTCAATGATTCAAAAGATATACTTCAAATATTTTTGGACTGCTCTTGTCCAAAATAGTATACTATGCATAACTTCCATCCAAAACTTGAAAGGCCTAAGAACTAAATCATAATTCACTTCCTTCAGATACTTCGTAGCTCTATGTCTCTAGTTTACCGCAAATTAGAAATCATCTCATTTGGATTTCTACAGATCAAGATGTCATCAAAAGATTGAACTATGTTCAGTGGGATAACACCAGTTCAGATCCTTTACGAGCACACTCACTGTACCCATCCCACTCTTTTCACTCAATCTTTTTTAATTAATTTCAGATAGCTTCGATTTTTTGGTGGAGACGTAGAGAAAAGTCTTACGAATCCAATGATTCAAGAATCAAGTCATTTGGAGGTCTAGGGAAGAAGTTATTGTCAAAAGAAGCAACCATGTTTATGACCTCAATCATACTGAACCTGTTTCGGGAAAACTGCCATAACTTTCTGTAGAAATTTTTGATTGAGTTGTTCTTTGGATGGTTCGAACGAAGCCTTCAATAGCTACAATTTTTATGAAGACATCGAAGGCAAATTCTTTCGTCTGGGGGGTCGAAAATAGAACACATGATATGACATCATTTTGAGACGAAGATGATGTCATCAGACGATACAAGGTTGGGAAAATTGTCATAGCTTTCCCTCCAGATATCGGATTAAGGTGTTATTTAGATGAATAGAAAGAGGACTTCAAGATCTACAACTCTCATGAAGACATTAAAGACCAATTCTATCATCTAGAGGATCAAATTTAGACTAGAAGATGTTCCGGCCAAAATGAGACGATGCTGACGTCATGAGACGAATACTGATGTCATACTGAGATGAATTGGAAAATGGGTATAACTTTCGGTACATAACTCAGATTCAGGTATTCTTTAGATGAATAGAAAGAGTACTTCAAGATCTATAACTCTCATAAAGACCTTACAGACCAATTTTATCATCTAGAGGATCAAATTTGGACTAGAAGATGTTCTGACGTCATGAGATGATGCTGACGTCATGAGATGAATGCTGACATCATACTGAGATGAATTGGAAAAATGGGTATAACTTTCAGTACAGAACTCAGATTCAGATGTTCTTTAGATGAATAGAAAGGGGACTTCAAGATCTACAACTCTTATGAAGACCTTAAAGACCAATTCTATCATCTAGAGGACCAAATTTGGACTAGAAGATGTTCTGGCCAAAATGAGACGATGCTGACATCATGAGACCAATGCTGACGCCATATTGAGATGAAGCAAAATGAGACGTCATAAGACGCAAAAAGTCCAACTAAGACGATGATGACGTCATGAGACGAATGCTGACGTCATACTGAGACGGAAGCAAAACTGAGACAGAACAATAAAATGGGCATAACTTTTAACTAAGATATCCAAAATTTTCATACTATATACCGTTGGAAAAATAAAAGAAAGATCTACAACTTTCTAGAGGCAACTTTGCTCAAATCTATTTATATCAATCCCAAATTTGCCCCTAAAATTCAAAGACAAATTTTCCATTCATGCACCAACATACTGCACCCAATTTTTAAGTTCAAGACAACTTTTGAGATTCTTGGAGACAGAATTTAAATTCGATGTCTTCATACGAAATGTAGCCATATATCTATAGTTTAATCCAAATTAAGAATCATCTCGTTTGGATGACTAGAGAAAACGTTGTGGCTAAAATACTGAAGCATACTCAGTCAACATTTTCCAGATCATTACCAATCTTGTTTCTAAATCTTTCCTTATCACAACTCATACCAAAATCACTCTTTCTATTCCCTCTACTCCTCATTTTCAGTAAAAACACATTTAATACCATTTATACCCAGAAGTTGTCAATGAATGCATGCATCACTTTTTATGCGAAAATATTCAGTATCTATGTGCATATATACTAACATGATGCATGAGCAAGAAAATGTACTATCTAAATTTCTCTTTGAGCTCACAAATACTGAAAGTTTGGGTCCCAACCCTTAATATGGGGACGGGATGTTACAACATATCCACCAATGAAGATAACCAAGCAATCACAACCCACCAATGATTCTTCACAAAATCACGCAACAACATCCACACACCAGCAACAAATGACCCTCACACATTCAACCTCCACAATCAACACACCCAAACCACACTACAGTGACACGACCTAACATCAACCTCACAAACCACCAACACACCAGCAGCTCTGCTAAATATTTAGAAGCAATGCCCAATAACTCTGACCTAGCCTTCTCACTCAACCAACGCCACTCCACCCACGCATACAACAACTGTGTTTTGTTTTAATTCCACAAAAACCCAGCATAAGCTTTCTCTGCACCAAAAATTAAATATTTATTATTCTAATCACTAGGTAAACACCCAATCTAAATGTTAATGCATGGTTACTATGTGGGCAATGCTAAATAGTTAGTTAAATGATTTATATTTAAGTTATTTAAACTTTTTTATAGGAGAATATCAATTTTAAAGCATTTAAAGAGCAAGGACTTAAACTTGTACTTGAATGTAAATTGGATCAACTTTTTGGGTGTTTGACCAATGGGAGATTATATTTTGTGTTGTGGCTAACCCTTCACAAGGACAACAAGAAGTTGAGGAAGTGTATGTTTCTTCTCCACCTTATAGTCATAATGCTCATCATCAATTGTTAAGCTATCATGATTATGAGAATATAGATGAGACTAGTGGTCTAAACAATTACCATGTGATTAGTGATTAGGAACAGATGTCGAGAGAACTTACTCAAACCCCTGCATCTACTCCTGTTTCTACCCTTCAAGCTACACATGATGAAGTGAGTGACAGAAGAAAATGCAAAAGGTTTTTGGAGAGTGATAGTTTACAAAGTAACAAGAGTGAAAAACTGATTCCACTAAAAGGGTAAGAAGATCTGCAGTAATGATATGGTGCAATTCATTTAAGAGAGACAGAGTGCAAGGATGGAGATGAATAGTTCCATTATGAAAATGTTGAACACGATGACTATTGGTGCATTACAGAGTACTGGTGTTGGTATGTCACATCATGATGTTACAAATATTTTAGGAAAACTATTTACTTTGCCTAGTTTAGAGACTACTACTCCTGAATTTTTCTTTTTTTGCATGTTGATTGAAGATCTGCAAAGAAGGTCCATTTTTTTCTGTTTACCAGATGATATAAAAAGAGTTGAATACGTAAAGTTTATGTATGATCATAAGGAGCATAAAAAACATTAAACATATTTTCTATGCATTACTATGTTTAGTTTATTATTCTTATGATTTGTGCTGTTATATTGACTTGATATGTTTTAAGACATTATAAACTTGGTTAGCTTATTTTATTATATTATGTTATCTTATTAGTAATATATAATTTTATTACGTGTTATATTATTTATTTCTTTATGTTTAGACATATAAATGTCTTGTTTATTTAAAATATAATTTTACTTATTGATTTATAGGTATGGATGATAATGTTATGAAAATTATGCAACTTCTACAAATTAAGCAAATTTTGGAAAATGAGACTGAGTTTTAGGATTCGGTGGCTTGTGTAGCGGGTTATATAGGTGTGTATTTTTTGATCCATATATACAAAGAACCATGCGCATGATTTCCTACCTAACAGAAGAACTATGGATGAATGAATTATTGAATGGTCATGAAAAATGATGTTTTAATACATTTAGGATGAATCAAAATACATTTCGTCAATTATACATGGTTTTGGAAAGCAATTATGGTTTAAGACCTTTGGATAGAATGTCAATTTTGGAGAAAGTGGGTTTATTCTGTATGTCCTAAGTAAAGGTGCCCCTAATAGAGATACCCAAGAGCGCTTTCAACATTCTGATGAAACTGTAAGTAGAGTTTTTAAACAAGTTTTGAGTGGGATGAATTTTCAAGGGATATACCTGTACCAAAAGATCCCGAATTCAAGGAGATTCCACTACAAATTGTCAATGATGCTAGATATATGCCACATTTTAAAGTAATTGAATATGTTCCCCCTCCCTCTTTATTATATTTTTCGTTGAAAAAGGTTGTTTTATCATCTTATGATTATTGTTTTATATTAGGATTGCATTGGAGCTATTGTTGATATATGTATAGAGGTAGTTGTTGTAGAGGAGGATCAAATGCAATATAGAGGATAAAAAGAAATAACGACTACAAATGTATTGACAATATGTGACTTTGACTTGCTATTCACGTATGTTTTAGCAAGTTAAGAGGGATTAATACATAGTTCTCGTATTTTCCTTGATATAATCGATAATCTGAGAGTCAAATTTTGAAAACCAACGAAAGGTAATTTTAAGATTTGTAGGATTTGCTATTCATGATTTAGAATTCTTATGTTATCATTCATTCTAATTATATTGCCTCTATGGACACTCAGATAAATATTGCTTCATTGATGAAGGCTATTCGAAAAGAGAAGGATATTTGACACCTTACCCAAAAACAAAGTATCATCAATCGGAGTTTTGTGATACAAATCCAAGAGGATCTCGAGAAGTTTTTAATCTAGCTCATCCATCATTGAGAAAAAGTATTAAGAGGCCTTTCAGTGTTCTTAAGGCTCCATGGAAGATATTGGAGAAAATGTCTAAGTATTCATTGATGGATCAAAATATAAAAATTTGTGTAGCTTTTGCGTTGCATAACTATATTAGAAAAAGTACAATTGGTGACCCGACTTTTAACGATATCGATCAAGATCTGAATTTATACCTTCAGATGCATTTCAAGATGTTAAAGTTAGCTCTACGCAAGAAGGCATTGAAGAACAAAAACTCGGGGAGATGGTAACTATTCGTGATAATATTACTTCTAGTTTAAGGACAGTTAGATGTGGTTCTTATATTATTATAAACATTTGCTTTAAATAATGTTGACTTCTTTTACTCTATTTGAATTGAGTTGTTAAACTTCATTTCGATTGTTATATTTTACGTTTGGATGTATCATTATCTATGAAATTTCTTGTTGATTTATGTTCATGATTTTCTGATTATTGATGTTCTTCTTCTTCTTCTTCTTCTTCTTCTTCTTCTTCTTCTTCTTCTTATTATTATTATTATTATTAGTATTATTATTATTATTATATGTTCTATGTTTTCTATTAGAGTTATAAACTTAATTTTTGTAAAATTAAATATCTAAATTCTAAATTCCTCTGAAAATATTCAAAGACATACTAAGATACAATTCTCATATCCTTATAAATTTTTTTAAGTTATGCCCTCATAAGTCATTTTACACATAAACAGCTAGTACTAAACAACTAAATTTACTAAATATCTTTAATAAACAGTTGATATTATCCGCTGGTCAAATCAACTGATATTAACCTGCTAATTGCTAACCGCTAACCGCTGATAGAATTAGCTTTTAGCTAATTTAATCTATTATTTGCCAAACAGGGTCAATGTTAAATTACAATATTATTTATCTATTTGATAATTTCTACATATTATGTATATTTATTAATATTAAAGTTTTAAAAGAAAAACTTTAACTTTTCTTATAGTTTCATTTATTATGCCATTTTTTATACTTTAAAAAATATTATAAAACTCCTTATTTCATGTGATGCCCAAAATAATATTTTTATATTAATTTGTGTCGTTAATTTTAGTTAACTTCGTAATTTATGAACATGTAGTACTTTGCATGAAAAATCACATTATAGGGGCATGAATGAATATTAGCAAATGATATTATTTATAATTATAATTTTATAAATAATTAATAATCAATTTTATTTATTAAAAATAAAATTGTAATTCTTTTTACTATTTTATTATCTCATTGTTTATATAAGAATACAAAGTATTTATTTTTAATGTATATTTATTTTTATTAATAATTAATAATATGTTAATTTATTAAATTTTATTAATCAATAGTAAGGTATTAATTTATTATATTTTATTAAAAATTAATTAAAAAATTTGTGCAATCTTTATTTGGTCCAATCAAGCTACCTATATAAGGCCTGGTAATTTTTATGATAATTAGTTACAAATGTCCAGTTATCCATCAATATGAACTGTTGTTTGAGACTTAAGGTACTCACTCCTTAATTCCAATACTTTATCACAATAAATTTTTATGATTTCTAGTATAAATAAGGTAGTTTACTCTTTAAAATTATAAAAGTAAACCATAAAGCAACTGGATCAAGAGCTCATAAACAACTTACAAAGAAGTCAGCCTCTCTTGAATCAAAAGGCTTAACAATTGGATCAGCTCGGCTTGACTCAAAATTAACCAGTCAAGTTTAAATTGATCGAGCCTCAGGCTAAGTCTGCGATGTCGTTTTGAAAATTTTTTAAAAATAATACGTCATGCTAAGTTTAGACTTGGGCTTGGGCTCTGGCCGAGCACTCGCAAGCTTGGTAGGGCTTCAACTTGACTCATTGCTATCATAAAAAACTTATAACAAAATAATAATAAGTCAATAATAAAATTTAGAACATAAACTCTTTTCAAATGTTAGGTTAGAATAATGTTAGCTGATCAGGTTAAGAAATGCCTAATCAATGTTTGAAGAATCAAAAATCCACTTATTTAATAATTTATAATCGTCCTTCTTAGCCGTTAGAAACAAATCTGTTGCTTTAAACGTACTAAAAATAGTAGCAAAGCACCCATACGGCAAAACCATAATGGTAAGCAACAGCCACCAGACAAGGAACATGGGAGTACAAGTAGAAGGCATGACTCTACTTAGAAAAATACTTACCTGGACGGGGTCAATGGGTGATCGAGAAGACCTATGGCCTGGGTTAGTGACTTCCATTGCACTATTGGGAGGGGTGCTAGCTTAAGGTCTTCTCTGCGAGGAAGAGCCTACGTCATAATTTGTGATAGAGGGGGCTGCGTACGCGCGGCCCCTGCTCAAATTTATGATTAATATTGATGCTGTTTACTCGCCATTCTGCAAAATTTTGATTGATTAATGGCCATGCATTGGTTGTTGTTATGGTCATCCCTAATCAAGGTTCGATGAAACACCTTTAATATTTTCATATTGTTAACGGAAGATTAGTACTTTTAAGTTATCAATCCTGCCCCATATGTTAATGGAAGATTAGTCCTCGTTGAATGCACAAAAACAGTGCCCTGGAACACCAGGTGGTGTGTACAGATCACGGTGTCCAGTTCTATGGTAGTGGTTTTTCCTGTGCAATTCCACACTTTGAGGCTCTTTTTCCTTTGCCTTGATCGCCAATTTGTGATCTGCAGGCTCAGAATAGAATAGACAGACCCATGATTGTATCATTGCTTGAAATACCATTATCATATCAGGAACCAGGAAAGCATACAACTTGATACCCTTTTGTCTTCTCTTCTTCTTTTAATAAAATGCAACATTCCAAGAGAAAATGGTGTCATAATAAGGCACAAGCCAAGAAAAAAGATGTGTCCTATGGTCACAATCACAATTTTACATTCTTAGAAACTTTCCCATTTACGTAGTGGAACTTATAGCCTTATTCGGTGCAAATCATTGGTATAAATCCAGATTGACGTTTCACCATCCAGCTCATAAGACAGTATAAAACGCCTACAAGTGAAGCACTCCCAACATTAGGATAACTTAATCTTTCATGAAATTAACAGCTCAATCGTATGTCATGTTTTCTGCCTCCAGCCTGATGGAATCAAATAGTGGAGTAGAAAGATAACGCTCTCCAGCGCTGGGGAAAACAGCCTAATGAAGCCAACAGAATAATGATAAGTTAGAAATAATACAACACAATTTCCAGATTCCACCTGAGAGACTACACACGAATTACGCCGGACCTAACAAGCTTGGATTTGTATTAAAGTACAAAACCGTATTACTAACAAGAACAGCGCTAAACTTACAACAATCAGCTTCCCAGAATTTTCTGGCCTTTTTGCCAATTCTATTGCAGCAGCTGTTGCAGCACCTGATGATATACCTACCTATAGTGGAAAAGGAAACCTCTTAGAATAAACGAGGGTTCCTCTAAGAACTGGACTATAACTCTTCTACATATCAGAAAAATGATACTCTAAGCAATTGCGGTCTTACCAGTAAGCCTTCTTTCAAGGTAAGCAACTTAGCAGTTTCAATTGCTTCTTGACTTGATACCTGAAGAGAAGAAACAACAACAAAATAGATAGCAGAAAACGTACTGACATAATTTCGATTCTCACAAATAAGAAGCCAAAACTAGAAATCAAATCTGTTGTTAGACATCGAATCCACCGCGTTCGTAATGGGAAAGAAGGTAGGAAAAGAGAACAGAGGTAAAGCATTTCCCATTGAATCGACTAGATGAAGATTACCATCAATGCATATGATCGTAAAAGCCAGTGGCATAATCTTATATCAATACCTTGATGGGTTCTGAGAAGGTTTTAACAGATTTTTTTCTACAATCAGTTAATACTAATCTTTTGAAGAAAATGAATTGATGACAGAAAAATGGAATAAGTTGAAGCAAATAGTTGGAGTTATTATTGCAAAAAACAGATAGAAAGAACATGAAATTGGCACGCACTTGAACAACTTCATCTACTATGTCAGTATCCAGTAAAGGAGGGATGACGCCAGCACCAATGCCTTGGATCTGATGTGGCCCTGCAGTTTACAACAGGAGGCATCTCCAGTAAACATTTGAGGTATTAATTAATATTTGTATGATACTACCATTGCAGTAAACTTGCCTTACATACTCGTAATTTGTACTGCTGCACTAACATCAACAAGCACATCACCACTTAATTTTATCAGGGAATTTATAATGATAAAGCTTCTAGTTCATGGTCATATATGGCCAGGCTTCCAAATCTCAACCATATCAACTTCAACTAAAAATTTAGGTGCTTCACTAGATTGTTACAAACAAAAGCCGATTTGAGTTAAATATATAGTGAAAACAAGTGTTTGTAGAAGAAATGTCTCAGAAATCTAGAAGAATAGTTTACTGATTTCTTAGCATACAAGCAATATATAGAATCAGTCTTAAGGAATTCAAGAAAGTTAGTTGAAGTTAGTTATGTCAGTTTTTCTGTTAATGACACTTAGAAGATTTAGAAGTTATAAATGCTTGTATTCACAGAAGTTGAATAGATAGATATACTCAATAAAAACTCAAAAACATCATTGAGTTTTTCAACTACTCTATTCTTCTTTGTTTTCTCTGCTTTCCTAAAGTAATCTTGTTACTACGATTTCTTTTTGTTCTTTATTAGCCAAGTTCACTATTATAATCTTTAGTTCTTTAATGATAGATAGATAACAACAATAAAGTGGTATCAGAGCTAGATTCTTGAGGGATCTGTGAAGGTGTAAGCAAGGTTCTTGGCTTGAGAAGATCAACTCTTTCCTGATTAGGCTGTGACTGTGTGAGAGGTTTACTCAGAGATGGCTGAGAGTTCATCCCAGAGTCCACAGCCTGCAATCTTTAATGGAGAAGGGTATCAGATCTGGGCAAACAAGATGGAGGCATACCTGCAAGGTCAAGATCTTTGGGAGCATATTGATGAAGACTATGTGGTCAAGGTTCCAATTGAAGATGCTCTGATTGCTCAGTTAAGGTGGTTAAGGGAGAGGGTTACTAAGAAGGCTCGAGCTAAGTCCTACTTATACTAGTCATTTGCACCTTCAATCTTTACTCGAATCATAGGTCTCAGCTCTACAAAGGTGATCTGGGATTTCTTAAAAAATGAGTATGAAGGTGATGAGAAGGAGAAAAATATGAAGGTGTTGAGTCTTTAAGAGAGTTCGACAGAATGCAGATGAAGAAAGATGAATATGTCAAGAACTATAGTGAAAGGTTGATTCAACTTTCAGATCAGATTAGGCTCTTAGGAGCTAAGTTTAAAGATCAGAAGTTGTTGGTGTCTGTGCCTGAGAAATACGAGGCAACCATAGTCTCACTTGAAAATTCCAAATATATAGGACAAATCAAGCTCGTTGAAGTTGTAAGTGCCTTGCAGGCTCAAGAGCAAAGGCATCTAATGAGAAAGATAGAAGTTGCTAAAGGAGCATACAAGGCCTTTACCAAGGCATGGAGTAAAGAAAATTTAAGAAGAAAAAGAACAAATTTGGTTCAAGTTCTTAAAATGTGCAGACTCACCAGAAAGATGCTAACAAGAATGCAGGAGGAGACAAGTCAAACAAGTATATCTTTATCCTCACTGTGGAAAATCAAATCAACTAGCCTTCAGGTGTTGGAAGAGACCAGATGTGGTGTGTAAAAAGTGTCATCAAAAGGGACACATAGAGGCAATATGCAAGAAACAAGCTGTTCAAGCTGCTGCAAATGTGTAGATTGTTGAAGAAGAATAGCAGCTTTTTATAGTCAAGTGTGATCTTGCTGAAGCATATCCATCTGAGTGGTTGATAGATAGTGGATGCACAAGTCATATGACTCCATATACAAGACTATTCAAGTCTCTGGATCAAAATGTGAAGGCAAATGTGAAGCTGGGAAATGGTGATTACATCCGAGTTGAAGGAAGACGGATGGTTGAGATCTCTACCAAGAATGGAGTCAAGATCATCCCTGATGTGCTACTGGTGCCCAAGATATAGCATAATCTCTTAAGTGTGGCCCAATTGATTGAAAGAGGTATGTCAGTACACTTTGAATCTGATGTGTGTAAAGTGTTTGACAAATTTGGGCAGGAAATATTCAGCACAAAGATGAAGAATAAAAGCTTTGACATGAGACTAGAAGAAATACAACAGAAGGCACCAGTGAACAATAATGTTGAGTCTGACCTCTGGCATAGAAGGCTCGGACACTACCATATGAAAGGGCTGGAAGCAATGTGGAAGAAAAGCATGGTTGATGATCTGCCAGTCCTCTCTTTCTGTCACTCAGAATGCAAGGTTTGTATGTTGGGTAAGCAAACACGAGCTCTTTTTACTAAGTCAAGCTGGAGAGCTACTGAGAAGCTTCAATTACTGCACATGGACATATGTCGTCCAATGCCAGTAAAATCCTTGAATAGGAGTACATATTTCTTGCTTATAATTGATGATTATATAAGGTATTCCTAGGTATACTATCTCAAGAGCAAAGAAGAAGTTGCAAAGATGTTTAAGGAGTTTAAAACTCTGGTTGAAAACCAGACTGGTTTGAGCATCAAGTCTGTGAGAACAGGCAATGGCTCAGAATTTGTCTCTGACATATTCCAATTGATTTGCAGAGATGTAGGTATCAAGCACCAGCTAACCACACCCTACACTCCACACAACAGAATGGAGTGGTGGAGAGGAGAAATAGAACAGTGGTAGAGATGGTGAGATGCATGCTGGAAGGCAAGAAGCTTCCTAAGAGCTTTTGGGCAAAAGTAGCCTCCACTGCATGCGTCCTACTGAACAGCTTGTATACTCGAGCTCTTGAAGACAAGACACCACATGAAATGTGGTATGGAGTGAAACCGAGGCTGAAGAATTTGAAGGTGTTTGGATCTCTCTGCTGTGCACATATACCTTAAGTCAGGAGGAGCAAACTGGACAGTAAATCAGAACTTGCAATTTTTGTGGAATATTCTGAAGTAACGAAGGCATATAGGTTGTTCTATCCAGCACAGAAGAAGGTAAAGGTGAGCAGGGATGTTCACTTTCTTGAAGATGGACACTGGACTTGGTCTAAAAAAGAAAGCAAAGAAAAGTGGAAGAAGGGCAAACAGTCAGACTGCCTTCTATCATTCCAGATATTGCAGAAAATCTAGAGAACCAATTTGAGTAGGATGAGTTAGACTCTGAAGAAGAGGAAAATCCAGAGAACCAACTTAAGCAGATTGAATGGAACTCTAAGGAGAAGCAAAATCCAGATGTGCAAAAAGATGACTTTGATCATGTGCCAGTAAGAGGAACAAGAAGTCTAGTGGAGATTTATGAAAGAAGTAATAAAGCAATGCTGGAGCCTTTGAAGATTCAGGAAGCACTTCAGAACCCGAAATGGTTTGAAGCCATGAAGGAAAAACTCTCCATGATCAACAAGAATGAAACTTGGACTTTAGTAGACAAACCACCTGACAAAAGGGTCATTGGACTGAAGTGGGTATTCAAAACCATGTTAAATCCTAACGGTTCTGTCAATAAGCATAAAGCTAGATTAGTGGTGAAGGAGTTTGCACAAGTCGAATGAGTAGATTTTGGAGAAACCTTTGCACTAGTGGCTAGGATAGAAACTATCAGACTCCTTCTAGCACTTGCAACTGAGAAAATTGGAAGGTACATCAAATGGATGTAAAGTCTGCCTTCCTTAATGGTGTACTCTAGGAGGAGATCTATGTACAACAACCAGAGAGCTTTGTGATAAAAAGAAAGGAGGAAAGTGTATATAGGCTCAACAAAGCTCTCTATGGCTTGAAGCAAGCTCCTAGATACTGGTATTCGAGAATAGACATTTTTCTGTTGGAGATCAACTTCAAGAGAAGTTGCAGTGAGCCAACACTTTACGTAAGGCTACAACAAGATAACATTGCAGTGGTTTCGATTTACGTAGATGATCTGTTGTTGACTGGAAGTTCAGAAGTTCAGATTGAGTTTCTGAAACAACAATTCAGTAGCACCTTCAAAATAACTGATTTGGGGATGATGAAATATTTTTTGGGAATGGAAATACATCAGTTTGAAGGATGCATAGCAGTAAGTCAGAAGAAGTATGTGTGCGATGTGTTAAAGAAGTTTAAGCTGGGTCAGTGTAAGCAAGTTTCCACTCCAATATGTCCAAGAGAAACTAGTAAAGAAAGAACTTGGAGATGAGGTAGACAGTAAGAATTATAGAAGCATGGTGAGTAGTTTGATGTATATTGCAGCTACTAGACCTGATATACTATATTTAGTAAGTGTGCTCTCTAAGTATTTGAGTAATCCTGGAAAGCAACACTTAGTTGCTTTCAAGAGGGTGTTAAGATATCTTAAAGGGACCACTGAATATGGTCTTCTATATGAGAAGACAGGTTTGTGTGAGCTTAAATGTTATGTAGACAGTGATTGGGGTGGAGCAACAGAAGACATGAAGAGTACATCTGGGTATTGTTTAACATTGGGTTTAGCTTGCTTTTCGTGAAGCTCAAGGAAGCAAGGGTTGGTGGCTCTCTCAACTGCAGAAGCTAAATTGGTGGCAGCTACAACAACTATTAAACAAGTTATATGGGTCAAAAAATTGCTCGAAGATTTGCAAGTTCATTTGCCATCTGCTACTATGGTGTATATCGACAATCAAGTTGCCATTTCTATTCAGTTTTCTATGGAAAAACAAAGCTCAGATATTATCATCTGAAGGATATACAACAAGAAGGAGAGCTAAAGCTTGAATATATCAATATAGAAAACCAAGTTGCTGATTTGTTTATTAAAGGTTTTCATGTTTTTTGATTTGAACAACTGAGGAAGATGGTAGGTGTTAAGAAGCTAAATTTCTGATCCAAGAAGGAGTATGTAGAAGAAATGTCTCAGAAATCCAGAAGAATAGTTTAGCTGATTTCTTAGCATGCAAGCAATGTATAGAATCAATCTTAAGGAATTCAAGAAAGTTAGTTAAAGTTAGTTGTGTCAGTTTTTTTGTTAAATGACAATTAGAAGATTTAGAAGTTATAAATGCTTGTATTCACAGAAATTATATAGATTGATATACTCAATAAAAACTCAACACATCACTGAGTTTTTGACTACTCTATTTTTCTTTGTTCTCTCTGCTTTCTTAAAGTAATCTTGTTACTACGATTTCTTTCTGTTTTTTATTAGCCCAGTTCATTAATATAGTCTTTAGTTCTTTAATGATAGATAGATAACAACAACAGTATCCTTGACTCACCAGGTCTTTGTCCATTCAGAACTGCACTCTCAACTGGTTCCACACCATACACCTGGGCGTAAATGAAACAAATGCAACAGATTATTTGGCGTCAATGATATCAGAAGACATAAACTTTCAGGAAACTCTTCAGAAATGACACTGCCGTCAAAAAATGGCCTATCTTAGTCCATGTATTAACCAGGACACAAACCTCAGAAATGATGTACCTTAATGTTAGGATTTTTCTCTTTCAGGTACCTCCCAGCTCCAGTTACAGTACCTGCCGTTCCTATTCCAGACACCAATGCATCAACTTTCCCTCCCGAGTCTTTCCATATTTCCGGCCCAGTGGTTTCATAGTGGATCTGTTAAGATAACAGTGGAAAATTTTGTTATTGTATTCCAATGATTGAACTTCAGATCAAGTTAATAAATCGCTACAGTTACAAAGTACCGCTGGATTGGCAGGGTTGTCAAATTGCCCAAGCATATAGCCTCCAGGTGTGTTCTTTAGTATCTCCTCAGACTTATCCATAACACCCTGAAAGCCCTTTGATGGATCAGTGATGACCACTTCTGCACCAAAAGCTCGTAGCAGAGTTCTCCTCTCAACACTCATTTGAGCTGGCATTATTAGGATCACTTTATAGCCCTTTGCTGCAGCAATGGACGCGATTCCAATGCCAGTATTACCACTGGTAGCTTCAACCAGTACAGTCTTCAACCAATTTTGATGAAAACACAACCAGATAAAAAGGGCAGTTTAGTTAGTTGTCCTATGTTTCCCTCATTTGACCTATGTTATGTCATGAATTGTATACATCAAATGTTTAGAACTGTGAAACCACCCATTCTCATTCATAAAAGGACTTTTTGACAGGTAGAATTTCATTGTTTTGTTGAAATAACAAGATATGAAGATCCTTTTGCGGCTGACCTTCCCTGGAGTGATTAAGCCCCTATCTTCTGCGTCTTTGATCATACTGTAAGCAATCCTGCATTTGGAAACATAAGAAATCTGTTGGTTTGATTTCAAGGAGGACGTTTCTTTAACACTAGACTGTAGAACTAAAGAATGGTGAAGAGTTGGTACCTGTCTTTTACACTAAAGCAAGGCTCCATGGTTTCTAGCTTGGCTGCAATACGAGCAACACAACCATCCACAACATTGTTGAGATAGACCATAGGGGTATTGCCTATTAACTGCAAATAAGTACAAAGAAAGGGATGAGAAGAAGAAGATAAATAAATCACAAAAACTAACTAGACCATGAATAATCCGGAGCAAATTATACCTCAGTAATATCCTTTTTTATTGCACACTTGTCCTCCATTTTCTGAGGTTAACTGCCGGCAGACAAAGAACTGTCAGAAAAAGGTCTGTAATGTCATCTCTTGAGCTAGTTTCGTTAATCAGGAAAACAAGTACCAGTTTCAATTCACAAGTAAAACGTTTCAATACCGAGGAACACCTTACCTGGAATCTTTCAATATGTTAACTTAAAATGTCTAGAAAGCGAACTCCAAAATCCCAGATGCAAAAAAATTGATACCTGAATAACTTGAAGCATGCATTCTAAGCGAAGCACTAGCTTTGCAGATTCTTTTGAAAATTTCCAAACGAAACAGAGCAGAAAACAAGGGTAATAACCAACCATCTTGGAATAAAACTTACCAAAGAGTCTGGTATCTGCAACTCCGAGCAAGAGAAGAAGATGTGCAAAGTGCAGGCTAGGCTGATAAATGTATTCTATTAGTATTATGCATAGAATACATAAAAGCTTTGTTTTTTTTGCAGTCAGTTTTGATCATTGATTACAGCTTTGTTTTCTTTTCCTCGACGCTTTCTCCGGTCATAAGTTGACATTTGACCATCCTACACGGCTTTTTCCATTAACAAAATTGAATTATATGCAATACTACGATTTCTTGGATGCTAATGACAAAATGCATTACGTCTCTTCCAAAAATATGAACTAGTCCAACTACTTCCAAAAACAAAGCGTCTTCACCCCAATTCTTTCAACCATTCCTTAACCTTTTAGATTACTAGATACAATGGGAATATTAGGTTTGTTGGGACGTCGTTACTTGTTGGAAGGGTAATCCATTCTTAGAAAAATCTTATCTGTAATTCTATATTCAGCTTATTTACAATTTATGATTTAATAGAAGTTATACTTAGTTTAGGAATAAGCTCGGACATTCTTAGTTTGGGAATAAGATTGAACATTCCTAGTTATATTTTGATGTGTTAAATTTTAACTAATGTTATACTACTTCTAACGTTAACAACTTAATTGCAATCTCTCCAATGTTGAATCCCACACTGTAGACAGAGAAAACATAAGAGCCAAAACCAAGTATAAGAGGAACGTATAGACACCGATGAAAAACATACTTTTCGGCTAAGATCGGGTGGAGTATATGTCTGTTCTTGTTAGTTTAATATAAGCCATTGGCACAGATGATATTTAATTTATGTTTTTGTGGTGAGGACTTGTCTCAGTACCATGCTATCGGAGCCTTCATTATGCGTTTGGTTGATGACTCCACCAACGGAGTCGATGATAGGGAAACTATAATTTTGTGCCTAGCAGTTACGGGTGTTTAGAAAAACTCGCGAACTTGTGAACCGGACCTAAATCGCATGAATCGAACCTGTAAATAAAGTTAACCGCCTGAAAAATCAGGTTCATGGTTTAGGTTCAGGTTTCTAACTTGCGGTTCTTGGTTTAAACCTGAACCTAAAACACTAAAAAAATCTATCATATATTTAGATATAATTTAAGAGGATAATAATAATAATAAATTTACTAGTATTTAC
>JAOTBA010000003.1:24137304-24148856 GCA_025629845.1 Erythroxylum squamatum | reverse complement strand
ATAATTTGTATTTGTTTTCACCAATTTTTTTAATAATTTTTTATCATATATATTGATATGAATAGGTTATGGTTACCTTGAGAACCGAACCTGAAAATAGGTTAACCGATCCTATAGGTTCTTTAGGTTTAGGTTCAGGTTCAGGTTCAGGTTCGTGAAATTGCCGAACCTGACATTCAGGTTCAGGTTCAGGTTATTTGTCAACGGGTCAGATTATCCTACCATGAACACCCCTACTAGCAGTATTTGCTTGCTATCCTCACTCATTTTTGTTCCGTCTTTAGAGTATAAGGATAGAAGGAAATTTTGTGCCTAGAAAGAAATTTTTTGTTCCTTCCAAGACTGTGGTACAAGATTTCTTGTCTCAGAGACAAAAACAAAACACATAAGGAAATGTCAGAAATACTCCTCCCCTCACATAAATAATTTTTTATTCTTAATTATATTATTAAACTTATCATCATCATCATCACATCATTATTATTAATTTTTGTTATTATTATTATAAATTTTGAACTTCTTCTTCTTCTTCTTCTTCTTCTTCTTCTTATAAATTTTCTACTTATTATTATTCTTTTTATTAATAATATTATTATTTTATTAATTTTATTATATGAAATTAATTATCTTATTATTATTATTATTATTATTATTATTATTATAAATTTTGTACCTATTATTATTTTTATTTTTATTTTTTATTTTTATTATTAATTTTATTATACGAAATTAATTATCTTATTATTATTATTATTACTACTATTAATTATTGCTATTGTTGTTATTATTAATTATTATAAATTTTGTACTTATTATTATTATTCTTGTTGTTGTTGTTGTTGTTGTTATTATTATACAAAATTAATTTTCTTATTATTATTTTTATTATCATTATTATTCATAATTAATTTACTTATTATTATTGTGATTATTAAATTCCTTATTAGTATTAATTTTCTTCCTCATCTTCTTCTTCTATTATTATTATTATACGAAATTAATTTCTTATTATTATTATTATTATTATTTGTTATTTTTTACTAATACAAATCATTTGTTTTAAAATAATCAATGAATTATATATTTCCAATCATATTATAATACAGGGGTATTTTAATCATTGACACTGTTTTTATGTTCTGTCAACTACGACCAAACACATTTCTGTCCTCGAGACGGAGATAGTTTTATCTGTTTTATCTATCACAATCAAACACCTCATTATCTCTAATTTTTATTTTATTCTACCTTTAAAATTTTATCTCATTCCATCTATACATACTAGAGATAATAACCAAATTTTTGTGTCGCACATGCGTGGCACTACTGCAAGGGCCTTGGGCGTATCCCGTCAAGGCCTAGTTTCAATTTCTTTCAAGTTATTGGGCTCCTCTTATATTGGTAAATGAATATTCTTTAGGTTTTTTTACTTGTGCTTGATCCAACAACACAATAACGGACGTGCAGCACAAACAAATTATATATGCCACGAAACAAAATTCTCAAGACAATATTTTAAAGTAACAACTAAAAATTCAATCGTTCTATATAGTAAAATTTTTTAATTTTTTAACACAAAAGTTGCGTGAATTACAAAATTTTGATCATGATCAATTTCTTTCAAATGTGTCGAAAACAAAAAAGATGTTGTAAGTAATAACAATTGAATTCATTTATGACAAATAATACTCTTAGATTCTCCTTTCTCATTTCTGTTTAAAAGCTGTAACACCTTTTTTCTTTTTCAAATCAAATATGATCTCTATAGATGATGAACTTTTCAAGACGATCACTAGAGAGCTTGAAAAAGGTTCACGCTCTTAGTGAAATCGTCACTAAAAATTTGCTCGACACCAAAGGTCTCTCTCTATTTTTCTAGTTTTCAGTCATTAATTTTTCATTTTTACCAAGATGGACTAACATAGAAATTCTTAAATCAAAGGATTAGACATGTGAGTTAATATTTTTTTAATCTTTATGTGGCCACTTTATCAGTTTTATAGGGTTTTTGATTTGTTATATAGTCACCATACCCTTTATCTCTAAGTATATTATTCGTAAAAACACTCAATTTAATTTCCATATTAACCTTATATAAAGAATATGGAATCATAATATGGTCCATAATTGATTAAGAAAAACACACTTAATAATGATAATTATGAGTGCTATAAAAATGAAGGTCATGTAACAATTGTCTTTAAGATGATATATGAATTCAATTCTTACTGTAACATCTCGGAGTAGTTAATTGGGAGGAAATTGATTACAATTAGAACCTTATAATTCAAGCATTCTTTGTGGACCTTTAGTCTATCTAATAAAAAAGAAGAAGAAAAAGATTTAAGTACCAAAGAGCAAACATAAGAAACAATGATTAAATAAAAATTAGAAAATTAATTACCCAATTATATATATATATAATTCCTTCTTCACGTGGTTTTCACAATAAGTTCATTTCATTTCTACTCTAATGGTTTTAATCACCCACGAACTCTGGTAAGTAGTTTGAGGTTTTATTGTTAGTTTTCAACGTACCTAATTAATTTGATATATAAAGTACTCCATCCTGTTCAAAATAAAAGTCGTTTTAGAGAAATGCACACTTATTAAGAAAGCTAGTGAAATGTTTGATATACCCTTATTAATTGCATATTGAACTGCCTTGAAAATGTAATCTGTGTAATTAGGACGTGAAACAAATTAAAGGGTAATTTTAAAAATAAAATTATAAACATGCATGAAAAATCGTGAACGACACTTATTTTAAATAATTAAAATCCCTCTAAAACGACTTTTATTTTGGATAGGAGGGAGTACTGAATAAAATTATATAATGGCTGAAAAATTAAGGTCTCAAAATAACGTTCCAACTGGTCAAACGAAACTTTTTTTTTTTGACATTACGAAACTTTTTAGGAAGTTGAAAAATATTGAACATATTATGTAGGGTCTCGAAATAACGTTCCAACTGGTTAAACGAAACTTGTTAGGGGAAGTTGAAAAATATTTAACATATTGTGTGTAGGCACCAACCATAAAAGTCTTGTGGAATTGGTTTCATTATATTAATCATCATTCTTCAAAGTACATCTTGTTAGGTGTATACCAAATTAAAAATTTTCTTATCTGTTCTATAACAATTATCTAAAGCCTAAGGGCCACAAAAATCATTGTAGTTTCTCTTTTGTGTTAAGAAAACAATTTTTTTTTGTTACAACTAAGAGAAAACGAAAACTACCTCATTAAAGAAATACCACAGGCATCAGCCCATACAATCAAGAAGATGGCTTTAAGAATATCATCTCAAACCTGAAAATTTGAAGCAATGTCATGACCCAATTTAGCCTGACAATCTGCTGCAAAATTACCTTCACGAAGCACATGCCTAATAGAGCAACTCCAATTCCTAGCAAGGAAAGCTTGAATATCCACAACCAAAACAGACAAGGGATGTGAAGAGATAACACCACAAATTACCATCCGCACCGCCTCCATGCTATCAGATTCTACAACGACTTGTCGAAAACCGTGATTCCACGCAAAAATTAAACCATCTCGAATGGGTCATAACTTCCCCACCAAGATAGTTGAAACACCAATTCGAAACGAATATCCCCCTTAGCCAACGACCAAATGAATCACGCAACAACCCTCCACCACTAGTCAGTCCAGGATTAACAATAGAACTTCCATCACAATTCAACTTCACCCAACTAGATGGCGGCGCAATCCAACCAATCCAACGCCTCACACCATGAAGTTTCGGTGTTGAAACAGAAATCAGAGACACATCCATTGTAACTTTAAAGACACAATCATTCAAAATTGCTAAGGAAAGAAACTCCCTTTGAAAGATGAATAAAAATTAAAATTGTTTGATTTCATTTTTTATTCTTCATATAACATTAAATGTTAAATTCTCATTAATTTAATTTATTTACAAAATTTCCCAATACATTAGAAGACAATGGTGGGACAGACAATTGACTTGAAAGACCTGAGAAGTGATTATGTTCATTATACGGTCTAAAACAATTTCTTTACATATTGGACTAACTTCAATTGATCAATTTTTTTTTAATTTCTTATTGAAAGATCTAACCTGTAATAAGTTAAGAGGCATGCAACGACTCATCGCTACTTTATGTATAAGAAAATAATGAGAATATAATATTTGTTTTTAGAACATTTAGATATATATATAGCTTAGTTATTCCCTTCACTCTCAAAGAATGTTTGTTTGAACGCTACCGAAAAGTCTTGCTCTTGCCTCTAACTTCTAGTCAATTATACTTCAATTCTCGTTAAACTAATTGAGACCACTCATATGATCAATTTAAAATGTTACGAAATACAGTATCATAAGCATCATATAAGTCTCTTCATTATAATTTTATCAGTTGTTTCACAATCCTCGGTTAAAACAAATGGATGCTTCCTTCCCTTTACGAGGTCTACACTCAGGGAATTAAGCTGCTAAATACTCATAGTTTTGAGTTTAACTCTATATTCTAACAATATGATGTTTGAACTCATCTCTATAATTTTATTTTAAAATTATGATAAATAATTAATTAACACGAACTCACTTTCTTTTATATTAGCAATTACATTATAAATTATTGTACGTAACATCTCAAGAAACGAGTCAATTCTTCTATATATCATAGCCCAACCCTAGAAATTTCATAGGGAGATCATACAACTACCCTCAACTAAAAGAGCAGTACAGAGCTTGTTAATTTAATTAGTAGCTCCCGTTCTAGAAAGGAAGACTACTTATGACAAAGCAACAAGTCTTTGGAAAAGACAAACGGCAGAAAGAGTTACTAGCTTTAGTAGTTGAAGGGAATTGAAAAAAAACACACCACCATGGAATTTGCGAGCAATTAAGTGGGAAAGCGACTGAAATCATTTACTTCTACATTCTAAAACAGTTTATTATCCAGACGACTTTGCTGCCTAGTTTTCACACGGGTCTATGTTCAACAAAGGAGATATTGAGAAAATGAGTATGATGGGGGACTGGGGACCGATGGTTGAACGATAATTAAAATGTTATTCATATATCAACTTTAATTATTATTATAATCAGTTGGTGACCTCAATCTTGTCTAAGAAATCTTAAGATTGCTGTGCTCACATGCAATCTTTTCTTTATCTAAAACAGCACAATAAGATTCCATTTCTGTTTCCATCTTTTTCAGAACGTACGTTCTATCAACATGTGAATTCACACTGACACGGTTCTTCGTTGAGTTCATAACTTTGGGGCAAGACTAATACTAAGACTAATCCAACTCCAAATTGCATATTTCTTTAGGGTTATTTTGCTCCCATGATCTGAAAATAAAAACAATTCAAATGAAAAACATCAAAGAATAGTTAGCTCCTATTTTTACTAACCCTATTTTGTGGAATGAATCACGTTAACACGCCACATTACGCGTGCTTATGGTCAACACGGAAGCTTGAATGAAATAGATTCCAAAAATCTTAATCTTGGTTTGTCATTAAACAATATACGTGGATTAATTAATGATGGTTCAAACAAAATTAAAAAAAGAGACGTCTCTTTTTCTTTGGATTTATTGAATTCTTAGAATTTCATTCATTATAGAGATTAAGATTTTTCCACCTTTTAAATATGTTTAGATATCGATATTACTGCAGATATTTTAAGAATTATCTTTTGCATATCAATCATCGGTGAGCTCTTGCTTTAGGTTGGTACAAGTTAATACAATGAGTTAATTAAAAAAAAATCTAAATTTTTCTCAAAATTTTAATTATAACATTAACTTTAAAAAGTGACAATTACATTATAAATTATGATAGCCATTATCGGTTGGCAACTTTTTAAATAGAGAAAGTAAGTTACTAAAAGAAAAGAAAGTGAAAAAAATTTTAAACAAAAGAAAATTAGAATTGTGTTTGGAGCAAGTGAGTGAAGAAGAAGGACTACAACTAATCATCAAAATCACCTATAGTAATATAAGATAAAAGATCAATTAACTTAAGAGTTTTGAGTGGGTGGCAAAAGAAGGGAAAACAAGGGTTCATCCAAGCATCTTATCATTGTCACAAAATAGATGGACTATGTATATGAACTGAATTGGTGGATCATATTACATGGTTTATTAATTTCAATTACTTTTAGGTTATTGTTTATTATTTCCTTTTCCAACGAAAACAAATGGATGCTCCCTTCCTTTTATGGTACCAAAGGCTTTACGGGGTCTTCATCGCGAGTTTAGTTCGGGAACATACTTATGGGCCTTGACATCACACTCCAACCTAAAATTTTAAAACATCAGGTTTGTGGGTCATTTCCACTTATATGCCTCTCACTAATTCTATCTCTTTTTAGTATTAAATTCCCACTCACACTTGAGATTCCAACAATCTCCCCCTTAAGTATGAACTTCCATATTGGGCTTAGACTCCCCCTTGAACAAAAGCCTTTTTCTTAGCAGTATAAGTATATAGTGTCACCAAAAACCCTTATATTCCACTGGTCTGGGCCCACTAGGAATATCCTTGCTCTTTCACATGAGAGGCAACCACGGGATCCGACTACTGTCTCTATACTCGTCCCTTACTAAACCATCGGTTCTGATACTACTTGGTGGGAGAAAAATAACATAACTCCCTAAAAAGTCAACTGAATATTAATGACAAGAAATAATTCTTTAAATTACAGTAACAGAATAATATGAGAATAAGAAACTAAACAATAAAACCAACATCAAGATTTAATGAGGAAAACCCTCTAATGTAAAGGGAAAAAATCACGGGACAAACCGACAAATAAATCCACTAAATTTAGTAAGGATTTATAGAAAAAGTTGATCTCTCACCCCTCAAACAACAAGTTGTCTTACAAAGTTTCAGGATTGAAACCAAAGTTGATATCACAATCAACAAACCCTCAAACTAATCCTAAAAACAATCAAACAAGGATAAGAATCTAACCCTTTTTGCCCTCTCTCTTTTTTTTCACTTTTGGACATTGTGACAACCCTTACTGTCTCTTCTCTACCTCATGTATGGAGCAAGGCTTTAGTAAGCTATTTATAGGCTCCTCTAACTTACAATTAAGAATCCTAATTGAACTGAACTAACTAGATCACATGTTATCCTAATTAGAATACATCACATTATCCAACAAGATAACGTCCCTATCTAAATAGGACTTTATCTGATAAGAATTATCTACATCACTACTAACAAGATAAGAGATTATATTTAACTAGGACTGATACATCCCTATCCACGAAGAGCTCCATTATCTTCAGATGATCATCCCACATGATCTTTATCTTTTAGAGTTGATGTCTATTTATTGTAATCTTATCCACCACATCATCCAAGATCTTAAAATAGGGCTAGACACTCAACAATCTCCCCCTTCAAACGTTATTCTACATCAGCTATTTGAGATTCACCTTGGCAAGCTTACTGTAAAGCTCGTGCTTTGTTTCCGAGAACCAATTTAATCAGCATATCAACACCATTCAAATCCTTATGAATCTTTTTTAACATTAATTGTTGCTCTTCTATCACTGACCTCAACCAATGATATCTGACGTCTTCACAAAATGCAACCTCTTGCACATCCTCCGGTAGGCTCCTCCTCAGCAGTAAGTAACAAGTGCTCAAAACTTGGATACCTTCTAGAAGACCTTTTCTTCCTTGTTGACCTTCAGTTTCATAAGCTGTTGTATTCCATCACTTCCCCTGTTCATTATCCTCAATAGGACCACAAACATCTGAATGCATCAACTTCAATAACTCTGACTTCCTTGCAAATCTTCTCTTAAAAGAGACTCTATGCTGCTTTTCAGCCAAACAATGATTAGAAGGATTAAGCGGTTGTGAGTTCTTAATTGAGATAAGGATTTTTCAACCAGCAAATTTAATCCCTTCTCACTCTTTTGTCCCAATCGTCAATGTCACAGATTTAGTGAATTTTCCTCATCGGCTGTGTAACCATCACCTCAAACCTTTAAATATGTTTTGTACAATGAGCAACAAAACTCTCCTCGGGCTATCGTCACTACGCCATTGGACAATCTCCACTTCCTATCCCCAAAAGTGTGCTTAAATCCTTTTTAATCTAGTTTATTCATCGATAACATATTCAACCTTAGATCAGGGATGTGTCGTACATATCTCAAGGTCAGTAAGCATCCAATGTTTGTTTGAACCCAAATATCACCCATACTGACTATCTTGTCTGTACTCTGGTTTTCCATTTTTACACTCCCAAAATCTCCGCTCTTGTAGCTTAAAAAGTACTTCATCTTTGGAACACAATGATAAGTGGCTTCCGTGTCAATCAACCATTCAAAACCAACATTTCTAACATGGAAACGTTCACTAGTTGCAAAAACTAGGGACAACTCATCATCCGTACTCGAAGTAGTTGCAATTGTACTCTTATCATCACCATCATTTTGATTCTCTAAAAAGTCAACCGAATATCAACAACAAAATTTAACTCTTCAAATTGCAGTAGCAGAATAATATGAGAATAAGAAACTAAACGATGAAATAAACATCAAGATTTAACAAGAAAAACCCTCCAATGTGGTGGGAAAAAAACCATGGGCAAACTGACAAATAAATTTACTAAACTCAAAAATGACACACCTTTAAGTATATCTTGTATAATGAGCAACAAAACTCTCCTCGGGCTACCATCATTGCGCCTCTGGACAATTTCCACTTCCTATCTCCAAATGTGTGCTTAAATTCTTCTTAATCTAACACATTCGTTGATAACAGATTCGGCCTTAAATGAGGGATGTGACATACATTTATCAAGATCAGTAAGCATCTAACGTTTGTTTGAACCAGGATATTATCCATACCAATTATCTCTGCTGAAATTTGGTTTCCCATCTTTACACTCCCAAAGTCTTCGCTCTTATAGCTTGAGAAATACTTCATCTTTGCAACATAATGATAAGATGCTCCCATGTCGATCAGCCATTCCGAACCAACATTGCTGACATGTAAACATTCACTAGTTGCACAAACTAAGAACACCTCATCATTCGTGCTAGAAGCAGTTGCAGTTGTACTATTATCATCACCATCATTTTACTGATCCTGCTTTTTCTGATCCCTCTTCCACTTATAGTAGAACCTCTTAATGTGTCCAGGCTTATCGCAATAATGGCATGTCTTCACTCTTTGTCAGCTCTAGACTTTAAACTATTTTTAGACTTGCCACGATCATTGGGACCCCTACTCTTGTTCCCCCTTGTTTTCTGTCACAAAAGCCTTCACGTTGTCAACTTCAATATCCTTTCTTATGATTTCTTCATTAAACATATACTCTCTTTGATTACATCCAAAAAAGAGCACACCTTCAAAAGCTAAGTTGCTAATCGTCACCACCAGTACTTCCTAGCTATCCGATAATGAATTCAATAGGAATAGAGCTTAGAGCTCATCATCAAGAATGATCTTCATTATATTCAACTTATTGATTATGTCCTGGAAATCACTTAGATGCTCCAACACTGATTTTCTAGCCTTCAATTTCAAGTTCATAAGCCTCTAATCAGAAAAGCCTTGTTGTGAGCAGTCTTCCTTTCATACAAAGCTTCTAGCTTCTTCCAGAGCTTAAAAGGATATGTTTCATGAGACACATGATTGAATATGCCGATATCAATCCATTATCTTATAGCGCTCAAAGTTTTCTACTTCATCTTTTCCCATTCTTTGTCTGATAACTTTTCAGGTTTTGAAGGAACATCATCCTTCACACCTCTATCCATATCAATAGGATCAAAGATATCCCTGCAATACAGAAGGTCTTCCATCATGGGCCTCTATATTGAGTAATTTGATGACGTTAACTTGACCATAAAGCTGCTTCCACCTTCCATTATGATGGCTCTAATATCACTTATTAACACAGAGGAGCCCACTTACTTGGGAGATCTTCATTATGAGCTTGGTGAGGGAATATACTTGTGGGCTTTAATACTAAATTCCAACCCAAAACCTTAAGAGATTAGGTTTATGGATTCTTTCCACTTATATGCCCCCCACTAATTCTATCTATTTCCAATGTGGGATTCTCACTCACATTTGAAATCCCAATACTAAATAATTTTGCAAAAAAGTATTATTCTAAGTTATAGAAAAATAATTAAACTTCATATTCTTACAATCTAACCTTCAAACTCATTTCATAATTTTTACTTGAATTTATATTTATATTTTAAAATTAATTTTTAAAATTATAATAAATTACTTGTCAAGACTGAAGCTTAAATAGAATACTATCTTAAAAATCTTATTATTTTTAATATTAATCATGGATTAACTAATGAGAAAAAGTACTTAAGTATCTCTTTGAAAACATTTACAACTATTTCCTCTTCTTTGAGACATAAATATTATGTATATTTTTTAATTTATGTGAAAGTAAATAATCTATGAAGAAGTATTCAATGGTTTTTTGGTTGGTGAAAGTATCACTTGCCCTTGTTTGGTGAAATAGAATAAGCAAAGGAAGCAGGAAAAACAAAAACGTTTTACCATTTGAATTTGATTTATTGGGAAGACTGAGAATAATTAATAATACCTTGTAAATGTCTTTTGATATTGGCACAGATATTCTAACTTTTTTCTTTTTTCATTCTCCTGGAAGTCTCCACCAACGAGTCCTTTTTTAATCCTTTTAGCTAGGAACAGGTACCTTTCTTCTAGAAACAAACAAGTCTCGATCATTGCATTAATAAACGACCAAAAGGAGTAAAATAAGAGCAACATGGGTTTACTACGAGATGGATGGACCATATATATATTGGTGGATCATGTTACATGGTGCATTCCTTTACGAGAGTTTTGGAGTAATTTATTGTTATACTTTATATTTTCTGTAATTAAAAACATGTATGAAGAGGCGACTTGAACCTATACGCAATGTCCATATTATATATATATATATATATATATATATATATATATATGGTACTATATGTTCTATGTATCACCGCCAAACTCTTTAGTGAGCCTCCATCAAATGAAATCCTCTTTTTAACACAAAATCAAGGTCAACCAAAGTGATGTTTAAGTATCAATTTCTAATCAGTACAAATTTGCAATGTATATACGTTAATCATTGCGGAAATGTGTGCTTCCATTCTTATATCTTCCTTGCTTGTCAGTCTTTTGGTTATAAATTTCATGCTCTTTTCGAAAAGCAGTATAAGGACCAATTTCCTTTTTGACAGGAAAACCATTGTGTTTTTTCTCGTCACGCAGATGACCTAAAGACATGATTGTAGCAAACAAGTCAAAAATGGCAACAACAAGAATAAAACAAAAGAAAAAGCAGTTGGATCACCCAAAAACCGGTTTTTTGGCGGCAAAAGTCCCTGTGGTTTTAATTTACGGCATAGGTTTTCCTGTGGTTGTAATTTCGGCAGAAAAGGTCCCTATGGTTTCAATTAAGGTCACGATGAGTCCTTTTAACCTGCTATAGCAGGTTCAATCGGTTACGGCCTCTTTCAATGACATGTGTC
>JAOTBA010000003.1:24123732-24137204 GCA_025629845.1 Erythroxylum squamatum | reverse complement strand
AAAATTCAAAGCAGAAATAAAACCCAAAACACAACACTCAAACAAAGTACTTACCTCGATGATGAACAGACAACAAGGAGGCGTGAATCTCGAAGATGCGACGGAGAGAAGGCAGAGGAGAAATGGTGGAAGAAATAACGAGGAAACGGTGGACGACGACGACGATGGTGGTTCGACTAGTATACGGTGTTGGCACGGCGTGGAAGAAATGGTGGACGATGACGACGGTGGTTCGAGTAGTATACTGTGTTGGCGCGGCGTGGAAGAAAAAATCTGAACCTGCTATAGCAGGTTAAAAGGACTCATCGCGACCTTAATTGAAACCATAGGGACCTTTTATGCCGAAATTACAACCACAAAGAAACCTATGCTGTAAATTAAAACCGCGTGGACTTTTGCGGCCAAAAAACCCCCCAAAAACGTCTCCTAATTAAGACCCAGATGAGATGGGTGGACCATTGACCTGCATGCACCAACAAAGGAAGTGACTACGTCCTGTCATTGCTGAGAAGCTTGGTCTCTTCTTCTTTGAAGACAGCCATATACAATCTAACCTACCCTCGCCACTATTCTTCTCTTTCTCTCTTCTTTCTTCGTGACACAGCTCTTGTACTCATTTTTGGTTCCCTACTTTTGGTCTACATATCTGAACATCGAAATTCTATATACTCCTGTGCCAATTTTATTTCCCTCTTATATCCTAGATCCATTACAAATCTTCCTACATCAGACATTTTTGTGTTGTCCTCGGCTCCTACACAGAATCTAGGTTAAGATCCTTTCCATAAAAAAGAATTCCTGTTTCTTGGTTTTGAGCACTTATCTTCTCATCCATATGCTGCCCCTCTACCAAGTTGGTACTAGTGTTCCTGGGGATGCTGCCCAACATGAGAACCAAATCCCGCCTTTCAATATTAATCCAAAAACACTAGCTGACATGGTCAAGGACAAAAGCCTGGAGTCCCTGAACCGAGAAGGAGGAGTTGATCAACTTACTGCAACTCTTCAAAGTGACATATCGAAAGGCATCTCCGGCAATGAGAACGATCTCAAGGAGAGGAAACGGTACTTTGGTTCCAATAATTATGAGAGACTGCCCACCAAGAACTTCTTCTTCTTTGTCCTTGAAGCACTCAAGAGCATGACTTCCATAATCGTGTTAGTCTGGGCTTTTATCTCCCTCGGATTTGACATTTACGGGCATGGACTAAAGCAGAATTGGTATGAAGGTGTATTCGAAGTTGTCGCTGTCTTGCTTGTAGTTGTCTTCTCTGCTACAAGCAGGCTCTTTTTGTCAAAACGATTGCAAAAGCTTTCTTATGAGAGAAACGTTTTCAAAGTGCCGGTTCTTAGAGATGGGAGACTATGTAAAGTATTCGTCTATGAAGTTGTGGTAGGTGATGTTGTGTTTTTGGAGGTGGGTGATCAAATACCAGCAGATGGTTTACTGTTGAA
The DNA here is from genome assembly GCA_025629845.1 of Erythroxylum squamatum. NCBI lineage: Eukaryota > Viridiplantae > Streptophyta > Magnoliopsida > Malpighiales > Erythroxylaceae > Erythroxylum > Erythroxylum squamatum. The sequence goes on along the minus strand of JAOTBA010000003.1, from coordinate 24,135,749 downwards.
GGGTTTTTCTCTAAAGGTCGAGGATTTTGTGGTGACTGGAGAGAGAAACACGAATGCGGTCACAGTCGGGGGCAATCCATTCTTGCTTTCCGGTTCAAAGGTGATTGATGGCTGTGGTTCTATGCTAGTTACATCAGTTGGCATGAACACTGGTTGGGGTAGGATGATGAGCACTATGAGCCAAGAACCGGAAGACCGCACACCCCTTCAAGTGCAGTTCCACAGTATAGCTTCTATGATCGGTAAAGTTGGATTGGCTGTGGCAATGATTGTGTTCTTGGTGCTCTTCTTTAATAGTGGAGAGACAAAGCTTTTTGATATGTTCAAGACGATCGTAATGTTTATCGATGCTGCTGTAGCTGTTGTGGAACTAGCGATCCCCGAAGGTTTGCAACTGGCTGTTACTTTAAGTCTCTTCCATTTCTTCCAGCAAATGAAGAAAGATAATGTTATGATTCGAAAAGTCTCAGCTTGTGAAAGAGTGGGTGAGATCGCCGTAATCTGCACAAACAAAACTGGTACTCTTACTGTACATGAGATGAAAGTTGCTGAGATTTGGCCGGGAAGAGAATCAATTTCGGAGTATGGTGACAATTCGGTCGCAGAAAATGCACTTGAGCTGCTTAAGGAAGGTGCAATCTTAAACACTTCTTTGTTTGTAAGAGGGCTAATTTCTGAGTCAGATCCTGAGATCTGCAGTAGCCCGATTGAGAAACAAATAATTGCTTGGGCAGTGCCAGAAAACTGTCCAAGAGTTAGCGAAATAAAGACAAATTGTGAAGTAATACATGCTGAGGCCTTCGATCCTGAGAAGAAGAGAAGCGGGGTATTGATTAGGAAAAGGGAAGAGAAGGAAATTCACACTCATTGGAAAGGAGCTCCTGAATTAATACTGGCTATGTGCTCAAACTTCTATGACAGGAATGGAGAAGTTAAATTTATGACTGAAGAAGACAGGAAGCAGCTTGAGGACATAATCACTGGCATGGCAAAGAGAGGCCTTCGATGCATCGCCTTTGCCCATAAAAGAGATGCAGAAGATAGTGTACAAATCTGCGATAATCTTGAAGAAACTGAACTCACCTTGTTGGGATTTCTCGGATTGGAAAACCAATGTCGTGAAGGAGTTCGAGAAGCCGTAAAATTGTGCAAAGACGCTGGGTTAAAGGTTATAATGGTCACTGGAGACCATGTGCATACAGCAATAGCTGTGGCCAAACAGTGTGGGATTCTCAATCCTCAGGAAGGCGAGAATGATACAGCTGTAGTGGAGGGAGAAAAATTCAGAAGCTACTCAGAAAGGGAGAGATTGGAGAAGAGTAGCGAAATCAAAGTTACAGCAAGATCATCTTCAAGTGATAAGAGTCTGCTGGTGAAGAGCATGAGGCAGAATCTTTCCCGAATGGCTGTGATTGGCCATGGAATCCATGCTGCTTCTGCTCTACATGAAGCTGATCTTGGGATTGCTATGGGAATACATGGCACTGAAGTGGCTAAGGATAGCTCAGACATGGTCATTTTGGACGACAACTTCGTTTCTTTGGTGAATGCTATAAGGTGGGGAAGAAGTGTCTACATCAACATTGGCAAGTTCATTCAGTTCCAGCTCACAGTAAATGTCGCAGCCTTTGTCCTAATTTTCATTACAGCAATTTCATTCGAAGAGGTCCCTCTGAGTGCATTCCAGATACTGTGGGTTAATGTGATTGTTGACATAGTGGCCACAGCCTTGTTTAAAGCACAACCTAGTGATGATGTTATGCTCAGGGGAACTCCTGTGAACCAATCTCAGATATTGATGGTCAGTACGCTCATGTGGATTAACCTATCTGTTCAGGCTATCTACCAGGTAATTGTCCTATTGACATTACTGTTCAAGGGAACCCAAGTTTTTGGCTTGACTGGGAAAGTTACCAATACCCTTGTGTTCAACACTTTCGTCCTTTGTCAAGTTTTCAATCTACTTAACGTGAGGCTGATGGAGAAGAAGAAGATATTTGAAGGATTGAAGAAGAGCAAGATGTTTCTAGTGGTGTTTATGATCATAATTTTGTTTCAAGTTCTAACGGTTGAGGTTATGAATAAAGTAGCAGGCACTGAGAAGCTGGATAGGAAGCAGTGGATTACATGCATAAGCTTAGCAGCTGGGTCTTGGATCATAAGCTTGGTTGTCAAGTGGGCTTGCTTATGAGAAGAGTACCTGATTTAAATTTAGAGATTAGTGCTTGGTTATCAAGTGGGCTCATGAGAAGACTACTTGATTTCATTTTTAGAGATTAGTTGCGACGGATCACAGTAATTTTCTTTTAACTTTACTTATTAGGTGAACATTGAGTTCCATCTCTTTGGAGTTTATGACCTTATGATACTTTATTAGAAGTTTGATCAAAAAGAATACGTCATAATTATGAGTGTCACCAAAATAAAAGTCGTGTATTTATTTTGTCTTAATTACCTAAACGATGTCGTTTAATGTCTCTTTACACCGTTTTGGAATCTACGGGGCTCTCTAGAATTCCGAAGATTTAAACACTTAAGGATTGGTGGGGTGCGCCAGGCCCTTGCAGTAGTGTAAGGCATGGACGATGTCTCTTTACACCGTTTTGGAATCTACGGGGCTCTCTAGAATTCCGAAGATTTAAAGACTTAAGGATTGGTGGGGTGCGCCAGGCCCTTGCAGTAGTGTAAGGCATGGACGACGCACGAGGGCTCCAGTAGCAAGCTACTGAGACGAGTCCTCCCCCTAGAAAAATAAATTTAATATCATGTGAGCCAATGGCTCACGTATCAGATATTAAACTGATAAGAACAGATACTACACTTGATCTTAGCCAAAAGGCCGAGAAAGGTATGGCTGTAAACATTGTCTTTGCTTTCTTCTTATACTTTGGTTTTGGCTATTGTGTTGTCTCTCTTCCGGTGTGGGATTTAACGTTAAAGGTACACCTAACGCATTGGACACCAAAATATAAAAAATCTGATGAATCAGCCAATGGACCTGGGCCGAGTTACTGACGGAAATATTTAACCAAACACTATTTGATTTAAATAATAAAAAGTATTGATGAAAAAAATATAACACTGTGCTTGCCAATTATTCATCAACTACTCTTTCACTGAAAAAGTATTTTCCTTAGGCATTATCAACACTTACATTACATATATCAAGTCATTGGCTTCAAAGGGCACTGGGAGCTTCAGCAGCAATTAGTACCCTGAAACATGTGAGACCGTTTAGTATGGAAATGCACTTCATAATCCAGGATCTCAACTTGTCTCCAAATCCCATGTTATTCATTGTCAAACTAAGAAAATCCTAGAAGAACAGCTCCAGATCATTAGACTTATTAGAAAATCAGCAGTAAATACACATAACAGAAAAGAATATTAACTTCAAGTGGATGATGGCATAACCAATGAGGTCTTAACAGTAGGTCATGTTTTCTGCCTCATGCCTTAAGGAGTCAAACATCTTTGTGGAAAGATAACGCTCTCCAGCACTGGCAAATACCACCTGCAAGCCACGCAATCAGATAGCTGTATCTTTAGATTCAAATCAAACAACATACTTCAATTGTTGGACCCAGACAAGGCAACCTTTTTAGTTTATAGTTTGCTGAAAGAAACAATGAGATGATTAATAGTCATCAATTTAGAAGAGCTGACGGGACTTACTACAATCAGCTTTCCAGCATTTTCTGGTCTCTTTGCTAGTCTTAGAGCAGCAGCAGCAACGGCCCCAGATGATATTCCTACCTGTGAGGACCAATGAAGTCATCATAATTAACAATTCATCATCACTTTGAATGAAAGGAAGATCCAAGCAGATGAAAAATGTTAAACAACTTTAAGCATACCAGTAAACCTTCTTTCAAGGTAATCAGTTTTGCGGTCTCAATGGCTTCCTCACTTGATACCTAAGGTGAACAAAAGGGGAAAAAAAAGAAAGAAAAAAAACTAATTACATTACTTGTTCAAATACAGGAAATTTTTAACACATAAGCCCCCTTACATATCATTGACCATAATACCATTCAATAATTCGATTCTACAGATTGAATTTTGCAGATTATATCACTGTCATTGACTTCAAGTTGTAATCACACTATAAGATTGTTGGAAGAAACAAATGACTTACTGGAATTACTTCATCAAGTATGTCAACATTCAAAACAGGAGGTACAACACCAGCACCAAGTCCATCGATGAGATGTTTGCCTTCAACAGTCGAAAGTGATTATTACTTGTAGTTCATGCTCAGATCGTAAAGTGAGTTGAGAGTAAAAACGAACAAAGCACCCCAAGTTTGGCTATCTATGATAGAAAATCCAAAATCGAATAAATTTATACACAATGATCCAATATTAAAAAGGAAAAAGACAGCAGAGGTAGGAGTTCAAAATAAGAAGAAATTTCAGAATGATTGGATTCAGGATGAGTTAGCTTCCAGTCATCAGAGCAGACATGGTGTACACTTTTCTGAACTTATACTGTACTTTGATTGTGTATATACAAGAGCTAGACAATTCAGCATATTTGAATATTTCAGTAATAAATAAAGGAATGTAACTGAGAGCTGTCGTAATGAAATGCACTCTTGCATTTTGTCAGATTTACCAAACTGCTTACCTTTAACATTTTTGCAGCTTTAAAGGATGAGATACCAATCAATTGAAAGAAGGAATAGATTAAAACATAACGACAATATTCTAAGGTGCATTCTCAGTTAGTTGGTTTTATTGAAAGATATGGCATTTGTTAAAGCAAAAGGCATGATTTACAACACCATTTAATGATGACGAGAAGTGCACAGCTGCGAGGTAATAATATCCAAACCTAACGAACATACTCATATATGGAAGAATCTACTGTATTAGAAGATCAATTAGGCATAGAGAAGATGTCAAGATGATAAGGTACCAGGTTTTCCTCCATTCAAGACTGCACTTTCTGCTGGTTCTACTCCATAAACCTGGATGCAGAGGAAACAAGAACATCATAATAGCAGTGGAGAACTAGCTGGCTGTAGTTTGTTCTTCATCTTTTAAGTTTGCAAGATAGACACATAAATTAACAGCATAGAAAATAGACACATAAATTAACAGCATAGAAAACCTTAATATTGGGATTTTTCTCCTTGAGGAATCTCCCTGCACCAGTTACTGTTCCACCAGTCCCAATCCCAACCACAAAGGCGTCAACTTTCCCTCCAGAATCTTTCCATATCTCGGGCCCAGTGGCTTCATAATGAATCTACAGAAATCATAACAAACTGACTCTTAAATTCCTTAGTATACCAATTTTACTAAAACATGAGCAGAAAGATTACCTGCGGATTGGCATCATTGTCAAACTGATTGAGCATGTAGCCATTTGGTGTATTTTTCAATATCTCATTAGCCTTTCGGAAAATTTCATCCAATCCCATGGTTGGACTTGTGAGGTACAGCTCAGCTCCAAAAGCTCGCATCAGAATTCTTCTTTCAATACTCTTTGAAGCTGGCATGATGCAGATTAATTTGTAACCCTTTGCCGCAGCAATTGATGCCATCGAAATGCCAGTGTTGCCACTGGTAATCTCAATAAGAACAGTCTTCAGAGGACACGAATTATTTTATCAGAAATGGCAAATACACAACCATCTACACTCCTAATGAACAGGTGAAATTTTAACTCTTAACATTGTGACTAAGAAATAGCTACATGCACCATAAAATCATTTCCACAATTTTAAAGATGGGGATGGTTGTCTTACTGACCTTCCCTGGTGTTATCAAGCCCTTCTCTTCTGCATCTTTTATCATATTATGGGCCATCCTACAATTTATTACATGAAATGATGAAAAGAAAGAGCAGCTTATTGATAAGAGTTTCACTTGAGACATAAGCTAAAGCGAAGGGCGGTTCATCAAAAACCTGTCTTTAACACTGAAGCAAGGTTCCATTGTTTCAAGCTTGGCTGCAATACGAGCTACACAACCTTCCAATATATTGTTGAGATATACCATAGGGGTGTTACCTATTAACTGCAAAGTAATCAAATAAGTGATAAAGCTTATTATAAGCTGGATTATTATAACTAAGACTGCAAACAAAGAGATATAAAAGCAACCACAAAGAAAGCTTACTTCAGTAACATCTTTCTTGATTGCACATCTTTCCTCCATTTCTTTCTATGAACCTGTAATAAAGCAAAGAATTGAATATAAGACTTTCTTGACAAGAAGAAAGCAACATCAGATGCTAAAAAACAGTATGATAACCGTAAATTTGAGATGCTACAGATACTACTACAACGTGATAATCAGAAGTTACAAAAAAAAAAGGCACACACACACACACAACACCTTCAAGTCAACGACTAACTACCACAAGAAGAACACTAATAGAGCAAACGCTAACAAGTTTAATTACCACTTCCAGCTATTTATGGTAGTAAATATTCATGTGAAAGCAGGATCTTGAACAGGGTGCTCAAATTGTCCTCAGTGGACTAAATAACAAAGCATAAAACAGGGCATCTGCTGACATTTGTCAACTACCCAATACTAGCTGACCAGGGTTCTATACAAATCTTGAGGAATCCCCATTAAGTACCTTAGTTTAGGACGTCTCCAGTAGTTTAATTAGAACGAAACAAGGAAGAGAGCTGAGAGCACATGGGTCATGCTTCGCCGGGCGTACAAATATTATACCTTTTGTTTTGTCCAAGAAGAGATACAGTTGCCCACGGATTCCATTTTACGACTCAAGCCAGAGAGACAGAGGGCGGACTGATTTCAATAATGTTTAAATAATAATTAATAAATTGTAACTGAAAATAAACCAATTTTATTAAAGAGATGAATAATTCATTTTATTTGTTACAAAATATCTATTATCAATAGGATATTGACTATGAAATAATAAATTATAAAAAAATTCATACATATAACGTAAAATAGGTTTTTGATAAAAATAATGAATATTTTTAGATACTATATTGTAATTATAATTTTATATTTAATAAGGATAGTTATTAATAAATACAATAATTAGTTCCTTATCATTATTAATATTATATTTTTAAAATTTAGTAATGACATTTTATTTTTATTCCTTATAGAATATATAAATAAATAAATAATGGAAATTCATTATATTCCCAAATAGTAACAACTTATTATTAAACAAATAATTAAAATTTTTCAGATAATTTTAAATAAAACATGCATATTTATTAGAAATATATCAATTTTAAACGTATAAAGCTAAGTTTTATAATTCAAACTAAAATTTTAATTTTTAAAACATACTTGGAATAATTTGCATCTACTTGTGTTCTCTTTGTGACATTTCTAGTTATCAATTTGTGTTTATAATGCATACTTTTATTATAATAGACATTCATAGACACATTCTGAAATTTTTATTTTACAAACATACTAAATATACTATTATTAGGATAAAAGAAATAAACATTTCTTATGTTATAAGAAATCATAAAAAAATTATTCTCGAAAATAAGTACGACAAATGATATGATAATTCAACTTTACTTTTAAATTATATTTGAACTAATTAAATTTAACTTAAATTAATAATTTAAGATAATTATATTAGATCGAATTTAAAAATTGAGTTAGGTTATTATGAAGTAACATTTGATTGATTCATGTCCGATATTCATGTTGTGTACGTTTCTTTATTATATTTTAATCAAAATCTAAGATAAGATTTAAAAAAAATTTGAACCGGTGGAATATTCTTGTGGTCCATATGAGTCACCGCAGCGTTTTTGAAAAGTTGTGATGGTCTGTAACTTTGGGCTTTTAATTTTAAGAAAATTTTACACCATTAACACGAGAGTTTGAGAGGTTAAAAGATTAAAAGATTCAGAAACATTTCATTTTTCAGTGGAATTTAACCAATGGATTAAGTTTTTTGGATAGCAATGGCTGGAGGTATGATTATGTGTTATGCTTCCGCCTATCATATGGTCATGGATATATACATATTCATACATGTTGTTGATATATACACGCAAGGATGTTGTATGTGATACAGTTATTGCATGCAAATGGTTTTTTACTATTATTTGGCATGAAAGCTAATATATACCTCTGCCTTGCACGTCCTCTGTTGTGCTCGGTTTTTTGGTTTCTGGGTGGGTTGAGTTTCTGCCAATGTATCTTTGTTTAATTGCCCACATGATGGTGTTGGATGCACGTTGGTTTTGGTGAGGAACGTGTGCTGCAACACATGGCTGAAGAGACCCACCTCACCTGTTGCCATCAATTGCACGGTTGTTTAATTTCCGCTGACGTCCCCTCGCATGCAACAAAATTTTTTTTTTTGGTTCTAATCGTTGCATGTTCGCCGATCATATTGCATCGTCATCCCATCCTCTATTCCGGTTCCTCTCCGCTACTGGCATGATTCAGCAACCTCTGTTTGCGTTAGAACCGGCTCACACCGACCCGACCAGAGGTTGAAGGGGACTACTATTTTTTTAAAAAAATTTAATTCTTAATTAATTAAGTGATAATGAATTAAGTTAATGATAGGTTCTTTGATGAGTTAATTAAGCACTTAACCTAAATTTGTGATTTTTAATTTTAAATTTCTTTGGAATTAATATTTTTGTGAGTATTAATTATTTTAATTTGCATGTCTTATATATTAAGAGATAGACATTTAAAATTGTATGATTAATATTTGCATTAAATTAGACATGCAAGATTAAATAATGTGATTTTATGCACATTAAAGTTGTTTATTTGTTAAATAACTATTTGCACATATTATATATGTAATTAATTGGAAATTGTATGTATAAATTAATGAACATTATACATGCAAAAGAAGATTAAATAATTTGTGCATGATTATTTGATTTATTTGCATTATTTCTTATTTAATGCAATATTTAGTTTTAATTACGATTAAATTAATGTGAAGTGATTCATAAAATTTAATTAATTAGGGAGCATCCCCAACATCTATAATTGATCAAAATTATATATTTAGGTTTATGGATCATTGTAAACATTAGTTGTAATTAATCATATAAATATAATAAAATGTACCCACAAAATTTTTTGTTATATGTATATGATTAATTATAATAAAATATCACATTATATTTCTTGATTTACCAACAGGATTTACGAAAAGAAACATAATTTGATAGTTTTATTAAATGGATCTAATTCAGTAGTATTGTTGATGTTTCACTTATGTTAATGCGGATTATTGATGTTTGAGTTATGTTAATGCGAATTGTTAATATTTGAGTTATAGATATCCAGTATAATGAGACCTGGTAGGAATTATTGATGTTTGAGTTATGTTAATGCGAATTGTTAATATTTGAGTTATAGATATCCAGTATAATGAGACTTGGTAAAAACAAAGGGAAGAAGGTGGAAAGTATCAAATTTATTCCTCCCCCGCAAGGCCGCAACAATCAAATCCTAGCTAACGACAACAATCGGCTTTATCCACCAATAAAGCTAGTCAACAACATCTTCCATCTGCCTCAACTAGTACTAAGGGATCTACAAATTTGTTAATCTTTAACACCTATAAATAGACTTATGCTCAAATATATATTCACATGTTTAATGTGCATTTTCTTGTCATTATTCATTTATTGTCAGGTTCTAATACCGCCGTCCAAAAAAACAAAGGTAGAAGTATAACTAAAAGTTGTGAGTAATAATGAATGAATATATATTGCAATGAACAACAAGTTGTCTGTAAACGTTGATACTTTGTAAGGTTGTCCTGTAGACAAGATTCAATCGGCAAAATTGTCTAGTAAATTGGGGGTAATTACCAAAACTAAATTGCCTTGTCTTAAGCATGCCAAGCAGTTGAAGAAAGAAAACTTGCTAGAGAATGCTTTGGATAAAGTTTCAATAAATTTTCAATTTATTTAATTATATGCAATATTATTTTACTTATTTAAAGATTAATTTCACTTTTATCTGTTGTTCGCAGATGAAGCTGAATATCGTCGATATAGATAACCCTCATGTTTCAAATTGTGTGACTTCACTATTGAAATAAAAGACCAGCGATCGTCATTATAATATTACAAATCTTTTCCTTTAGATGAGGAGGCAAGGAAACATGTTCCCGAACAGGGACGGATCCAAAAAAAATTTTGAGTGGGGACAAAATTTCACTGGAGGCAAAAAAAAAAATTTGTGGGGGCAAAATTTTAATGAGAGCAAAATTTTAAATTTTTTATGAGTTAAAAAATTAAAATAATAATTTTTTCATGTAAAATTTTTTGGAGCCAGTGGGGGCAAGTGCCCCCACTGTGGCTCCGTCCTTGTTCCCGAACATATGTCTCCAGAAAATTACTTATTACACAATTTAATGAATATTTCATTTCTTTATTTAGGAAAAGTGTGAAAAAGCCAAGGTTAATAAAGAAAAAAAATGAAAACTCTTTACAACCAAGGCTCGAAATAATTTGTTGTCATGCAAAATGAATATGTAAATTCTTTGTTTACAAGTTATAATTATATTAGTAAACACAATATTATTTATTGTGTTTTGCAATTTTTTTTAATAAAGCAGATTCAGAAGGAATTACATTAAGAAGAGTGTGATAGGATCACACTCTACAAACTGACATACTATAAAGAAACCGAAGGCTGGATGTCTGGAGAAGCGCACAATAATTATGTAAGTATAAATTTTTGTTTAAAATTTAAGTTTATTTATTTATGTAGTACTAACTAATAATATTTGAATTAAATATTGATTTTTTTTTAATTTTAGAATAAGATGCAGGAGTTGTTGCAAACATCAATGTCTGACAAAAATTCGCCAAATTTAGGTGACATTTGCAATAAGGTGTTTAGTACACAATCCCGATACATCAAAAGGCTTGGGATTGGCCCTAAGCCAACTGCTTTATCCTCATCAAGATCAGCATACGTTCAATGTCTTGATAAGGAAAACATGTCCCTTAAAAAAAAGTTAGCTAAGCAAGAAAAGTATCTAAGAAAATTACTTGGCTCGAATTATGTAAGTAGTGAAGATGAAGACTGGTCTAAGTGACTAACTTAATATTTTTATTTTTATTTTATATACAAATATTTTTTAAGTTTTAATTAAAATTTTGTACATGATCAAATTTAATAAAATTTTATTTTTAATATACAATGCTTCTAATTTTTAAAAATGTCACGAATAATTATAATTAACATGGTATAACATTTAGTTAAAATGTATAGTAAAGATTTGACTATATTTTAGAAAATGTAGCTAAAAGTTTTTGGCTACATTTTCAAAAACGTCAATAAAAGTTTTTTGCTACGTTTTAAAAAACATAGCAAAAGTTATTTTGCTACGAAATATTTTCCTAGCGAAAACATGTTGGTGATGACTTTCAAATCATGGCTAACACTTCTTTGCTACTAAATAAAACATAAGCGAAAACTATTAGCGACGATTACGTAAAAACATCGCCTATAGTTTTTAGCTACAGAGATTTGGTGAAGTTTTTTGTAATGAATATAAATCGTTACTAATGACTATTAGCGACGATATTTTGTTGCTAAAAGTCCGTTACGTTGTAGTGTTTGTAGCAAGAATTTGGTTGCTAATTGGGGTATATTATATTAAGGGGAGAGGAATACACCTGCTATAGTTCAATCAGTGCTTAATTGGAGTTACATAGCTCAATCCAGGGACAATTTCTGTGATAAGTTTGCTGTGAAGATATCCTGGTCACTTGTAACTTGGGAACATAATGGATGGATGCTGAATTGACACCGCCGCAAGGAGACGGGGAGCTAACAGAAGAAATGATGTGATTTTCTTGTTCAAGTTATGGATGAAATATCAAATGTACTTTTTTTTGAGAAATTAAAAAATTCTCATTAAAGAATGAAATGATACAAGAGATAGAAAATTTGACAGCACTTGGTCCAATGGTCTAACTTAGTCCAAAGCCAACGAAACTATTCATTACACGAGGAAAACCCAAAAAAGTAAAGCAGTTATCGTCTTTAGTC
>JAOTBA010000003.1:24100854-24114164 GCA_025629845.1 Erythroxylum squamatum | reverse complement strand
GTAGACTGATAGCTCCTGAGAGACTGTAGAGCCGTGTACATCGGATTGGCGAGAGAGGCTATGGCTCAAAGGTCGGTTAGCTGGGCTTTCTTTTGGAGACTTTTAGTTCGAACTGTTACTTTCGTGTATTTTGGGTTAAGTATTCGGAGTGATGTACAGACTGAAAACACCGACAGTTGTCAAATACAGTGTGGTTTTAAAAAGTTTCAATTTCTTATTACTATTTTATTATTGTGATGCCATGGGGAGTTTAGTGGTGTTTGTCAGTAGTGTTCTCTTATTGTAGAATATGTACTGGAATGACCTACGGGCGTTCCGGTGGGTACTCCACGGTAAGGGGGCGCTACATACATGTTATAAAGGACACAAATTATCAAAAGGCAATGAGACTCATATGGATGTTTCAGTCTAATAAGGCTCAAAATCTTACCGGCTTTGTCTACCACTAGTCACAACTCTTATAAAGATAATGCACATCAACCAATCACCAGAGGAAAAGTACATGCCAAAGTTGCTATGAAATTCTCTAGTCAATTCATTCTCTACTCATGATTAAATAATCATAGAAGCAATAGAAAACGAGCAAATGTTTCTTTGTTTGTTTTATTTTTTCTTTCATTTTGATTGAAAACTTATAACAAGAAACAATAAACCAACAAAGAAATACACATACATATAAAAAGAAATGCGAAAATGTAAAGGAAAGGAAATTTACTTCCCTTGGGTTGCCTCCCAAGAAAAGCCTTTGCTTAGGGTCGCTGGCTCGACTCCTTCTTCTCCTCATGTGACAAAATTATGATCTTCAGGTTGAACATGTGGTTCCTCCACGCGAGGTTCTTCCGACTAAGGCCTTAGTTATTATCATCCTCATTCAACGTCTTTCCTATCTTCAGATTCTCAATCCCGACTGAGTCCATACACTCCAGAAATATTTCAAACATCTCTTCACCTTTTTCTTCATCATTTAATTCCTCCAATATGTTATGTAAAGGTGAAGAGTTAGTCTAAAAAATAACCATGGACTCAGTACTTACCTCTAAGCTAAAAGATGTATTCTTTTTCGCTTCGAGCTCCATCTCAACTTCTTCTTCACACACAATTCCTTGAATGGTACACTTAAGATTCTCAAGCTCCTCTTCACTCTGTAGGTACTCCTCAGGTTGATATGGTTACGTCTCTTCATTTTGTGATGCTAGGCGGTTGATAGCTTCCATCAATTGATCCACCTGGCTTGTCAAGTTCTAGATTCTAGAACTTGTTTCCTGCTGGAATTGCAAAGTGTGAGCAACATACACATTAACTAATTCTTCCAAGGATGTACCTGAGTCTTGATGTCTTTCCAAATCTTGGACGCTTTGTATCCTGCCAAAATTGCCTTTCCTCCTGCTGGAATTGCATAGTATTCTATTGAATTTGCAAATTGTTAACAGTCATAACATCAAGTAATTCTTCTAGTGATGGACCGAAGTTATAATAGGAAACTTTTGGTCTATACAGGAATTGCTTTGCGTCTCGCAAACTATCATGGAAGTAATTCAGCTAATTATCCCACCATAACAAAAGTTAGGTTGATTAGTCCAAACATTTTTATAGGATTGAGAAAATGAATTAAAGAAAACATTACTCCCCTCCAAGTCAATTTTAATTTTAATTTTTTTTCACAAAAATAAAACAAAAAAATGAAAAGATTACGAAATAACTTAAAAGAAACCAAATACGAATAAATATGTACACGACACTAATTAAAATCACAAACAAAACTAAACACCACACTCTCCGGCAACAGCGTCAAAATTGACAGCGCATCGTAACACTTGTCAAAATAAAAACTAGACTACTACTATAGTAGTGGTGAGTCTAGGTCGATCCCACAGAGAGTATGTGTAAAGTTTATGAAATGAAATTAATCGGTATTTAGGTTTATGGGGGGTTTTGGATTTTTCAAATAAGAAAATAAAATGACACTAGACTAATAAAAATAAATTAAAGCAAACATGTAAAAATGATAAAAGTAGGAAATTTGGTAGGGACCCCGTTCTTTGGTTCAATCTCGACCTACACCATAATTAAGCATATTTCATGAATTTGTTGTTCTCAAACTTCTCCTAGCAACTATTAATCGTGGGATAATAATTAACCTGAGTTTTTCCTTAAGTTTTGTTTAATCAAGATATGATCGTTAATTAAACCTAACCATCGAATAACCTAGGATACGATTTCTAGATTTAATTAAGTAGTAGCATTACGAATTAGGAAAACCGATTAATCAAGGCAACAACCACATGTAATGCGTTATTTAACCTATATCATATTATTCCTAATGATTACGACTCTTTAATCGCTACATATGAATTTCAACATAACAATTACGAATTATGTCGAAATTCTAACAATGAGTTTGCAATTAAACGATTCAATGAACGCATTAAAATCATCCTTTTACAATACACATTGAGTTCATTCACAAATAACCAAACAATAACGAAAATCTGATTATCCATACACAAAACTTAAATTAATTAACATAGGATAACACAATCAATTTCTAATGAGAGAAAGAAACAACAAAAATATAAAAGAAATGTTTAACCTGGGTCGCGACATTGGGAGCTTAGCCATCCATGGTCCCTCAGAAAAAGCTTCAGCCCCCATAAAAATTGCCCCAACCGAAGACCACCTTTTTGTCTCGCTGTTGCCACTACTGTTCTATTCTGTCTCTTCTACGTTGTCTAACTTAAGCTACTGTCTATCTGATCTATTTTTTCATTCTTTTCAACCCTTTTGCAGTGTTAAACACTAGCGTCAAAGCCACGCGTTAAACGCATGCAACTCTAGTGTAATGCTAGCGTTGTCGTTTAACGCTAGCATTTAATGCCATGCATTAAATGCAAGCGATGCTAGCATTAAACGCTAGCTTCCTTATGCTTTAGGCTGTGTTGCTGTCATTTTGTCTTTGTTTTAATCCACCGGCATGCATGTCGCTTTGTCCTTCAACTCCCAGCTGCTAAATGCATTTTGCTCTCTTGTTATTTTGTCATTTTTCCGGCAAGCGCTTTAATTCTTCTTGTTTGTATTTTGATTTTTCTTGCCTTCTTCTTCTTACCTCGTGAAGACAAGTAAAAATTAATCTTTAAAAAATAACTTAAATGTAGTGCTTTCGATTCATTTTAATTTCTTTGTTTCTAAATTGTACTTAAAATCGTATATGAATTAAAGTGAGTATTTTAAGTATTTTCGTATCATTAATCGCTAAGTGTAAATAATTAAATGTATCAACAATTAAATTGACAGCGCATCATAACGCTAATCAAGATAAAAACTAGACTACTACTATAGCAGTGGTAAGTCTAGGTCGATCCTGCAGAAAGCATGTGCAAAGTTTATGAAATGAAATTAATCGATGTTTAGGTTTATAGGGGGGTTTGGATTTTTCAAATAAGAAAATAAAATGAAACTAGACTAATAAAAACAAATTAAATAAAACATGCAAAAAATGATAAAAGTGGGGAATTTGATAAGGATCCGGTAGGGATTCGGTTCTTTGGTTCAATCTCAGCCTACACCCTAATTAAACATATTTCATGGATTTGTTGTTCTCAAACTTCTCCTAGCAACTATTAATTATGGGTTAATAATTAACCCAAGTTTTTCCTTAGGTTTTGTTTAATCAAAATACGATCATTAATTAAACATAACCACAGAATAACTTAGGATACGATCTCTAGATTTAATTAGGCTGTAGCATTACGAATTAGGAAAACCAATTAATCAAGGTAACAATTACATACGATGCGTCATTTAACCTAGGTCATGTTATCCCTAATGATTACGAATCATTAGTCACTATACATAAATTTCAACATAACAATTTCGGATTATGTCAAAATTTTAGCAATGGGTTTGTAATTAAACGATTTAATGAACGCATTAAAATCATCCTTTCATAATACCTAGGTCATGTTATCCCTAATGATTACGAATCATTAGTCGCTACACATGAATTTCAACATAACATGGATTATGTCAAAATTCTAACAATGAGTTTGCAATTAAACGATTCAATGAACACATTAAAATCGTCCTTTCACAATACCCAATGAGTTCATACACAAACAACCGAACAATAATGAAAATCCGATTATCCATACGTAAAACCCAAATCAATTAACATAGAATAACACAATTAATTTCTAATGAGTAAAAGAAACAACAAAAACATGAAAGAAATGCTTAACCATGGTCGTTGGCGTCACCTCCGAACTGGAGTCGAGAACTTAGCCTTCCATAGGTCTCCCAAGAAAAAGCTTCAACCCCTACAAAAATTGCCCCAGCTAAAGACCACCTTTCTGTCTCGCTGCTGCCGCTACTATTCTATTTTGTCTCTTCTACATTGTCTAACCTAAGCTACTGTCTATCTGTTCTTTTTTTTCATTCTTTTCAACCCTTTTGCAGTGTTAAACGCTAGCGTTTAATGCTAGCTTTCACGTTCAATGCTAGCGTTTAAAGCCATGCGTTAAATGCATGCAATGCTAGCGTTTAACACCAAGCGATGCTAGCGTTAAATGCTAGCTTCCTTCTACTTTGGGCTGTGTTGCTGCCGTTTTGTCTTTGTTTTAATCCAGCTGCTGCATGTGTTTTGCTCTCTTGTTATTTCTTCATTTTTCCATCAAGCACTTTTAATTCTTCTTCTTTGTATTTTGATTTTTTTTGTCTTCTTGTTGTCTTTTAATTTTCTTCTTTTTGCTTTATAAAGATAAGTGAAAATTAATCTTCAGAAAACGGCTCAAATGTAGTGCTTGCGATTCACTTTAATTTCTTTGCTTCCAAATTATACCTAAAATCATATATAAATTAAAGTGAGTATCTTAAGCATTTCCGTATCATTAATCGCTAAGTGTAAATGATTAAATATATCGACAATTACACACATATCAGATGGTATAATTAACATCAATCAAAGAGAGAACAAACAAAGATTCCAATGTCAAATATCTTATAATTATTTTTAAAAAAAATCTAGGGATTAATTCAACAAGGGGAAAATATGGTTAGAAAACAAAAAAATACAAATACATTACAATAATCTATTGAAAGAATACATATTTAGAACTTGCTTTGAGTTGTTTTAAGATTACTAGGTGCACGTATGAAAAGGGTACATGTCATCTTTGAATTAATCTTTTGCACTTAAATAGCGAACCTGATATAATATCTCTTATCTGACCCTTTAAGCCTTATGACTCCTTTCACTTCATCAACAATTATCATATTAGCCCAATCTTAATTTCAATGTCTTTAACTAACCTTAGGAGTTGTTATGACATTAGAATTAAATTAATAAAAAAGGTTTTTAATGAACGACAAATTTTCCAGATTTTGAATTTAGGTGTGCTTGATGAATAAGTGATATATCAGCAAGCCTATGGTTGTGCATTTTTAATAAGAAGAATCTAAGAGAAACAAATGAATCATGAAATACTTGAGTGTTTAGAGTGAGATCTATGAGAAAAATTTACCATATTTTTTACTTTTAATATCATAAAGAATGAACTAGAGGAGGATTTTCAATTATTGTGTACATTAGTGAGATGTTTGCCTAAACACAAGCAAAACTTAAGTGCGGAGAAATTTGATAACCTTGGAAATTGTATGTTGTTTTCTCTTAAAATTTAGCCTGTTGCACCTAATTTATGCCTATACTATCTTTCCATTCCTTCCCTTTGTCTTTCTCTAATCCTTCTTTTTCACGAATTCTTTGTAAAACTTTTGTTACTTAAAAACATTTTTATAAAATAAAAATTGAATTTATTCCTTAATCTCTTTTACTCTATTGTTATATGTAATATAATTTGTATAGCCTTGCCACTAATATTATTATAATATTTTAACTAACACTATCGTTTCTCTGTCTACTAACAATAACATTTATATTTAATGTTTTTTTTTTGCAATTATTAAAAGTGGTTGGTAATACACCAATCCATGCTTTAATTTATTGCTTTTATGCTTTAATTTATTGCTTTATTTATATTACTATTTATTTATTGCTTTATTATCACTTTTTTATTATTACAATAAATAAATGATATTCACGTCACAATCAGACCAATCTTAAGTAAGGATGGATTGACCCGTGCGCCTAAATTAAGGTGTTTTCAATAGCCCAAGCCAGCGTGAGGTTAAATTCTTCTAGGTAAAATGACATCGTTTTGTTTAGAAGAGTTAGGTCTCAGACAGGCTTAAACCTAGGCAGCCCACGCCCGGATTCAATTAAAAAACATTATTTTACACTTTATTTTAAGAAATTTATTTTAAAAAAAATTGGTGAGGTTTGGCCGTTGCCATCCCTAATCTAGAGGAGTTATCCAAAGATTTCACAAACAACTAAAATTATGGTCACAGCTTACATTAAAAATTTATAAGACTTATTATGAAAACCTCTTCACTTATTTTCTTTTTTGGTTGGTAATTGAATTGACTTTTAAGAAAACTTCTTCTTACCTAGTAAGTAATGTTGAGTGATCTCGGTGTACGTCCTTGTTAGGTAATAAGTATATTGATTAGTTTAGAATCCAAATCAGATAGCATTAGTAATGCTTTAGAATGAAATCCGTTTCTAATGTCTTAACCTCTAGTACAAATGAAAAAAAAAATTGTTAACGATGAAAAAAAATCACAAAAAAAAGCTATGAAAATCAATTCACAACTAGAACATACAAAAAAAACATCAAATATATCAACAAACACAATTTATTTTCTTCCAAAAATCGTATTATACTATCAAAAGAAAAGAAATAGATGTCCCCTATAAAATTTTGTAAAATTTACTATTAATAATAAATAAAATTTCTTATTAATTTATTAATTTATCATATTTATATGAGCAAAATTTGCAAAATTGAACTTAATTTTTTATTAAAATACAAAGTTGAACCTTAAAAATGAATCTGGTATTTTCTAAACATTCAAATTAAATCCTAAATAGATGGAAAAATTGGATGAAATTAAATCTTAGTTAATTATGTATCACATTAGTACTAATGTGAAATAAGTTTAATATTTTTTAAGTCTAATAAATCTGTTAAATCACATTTCTAGCATGGCCAATCAGAATCCCAGCTTTATGGAGAATATGCAATACAACCAATGGCAATGCTCCCAACAGCAATATCATTGCCACAGAGAACTGAATCCTGAAGGATCTCAAGAAAATAACTTTAAAAAGGAAGTTTATTCGATCTTAAAAAACATGGGACTTTTAGTATTTCTGAGGCTAACTCTCACAGGTTTTTCATTTAGCACACAGATAGAAGAACAGAACGACCTCATGTTTGTTTGTAGCAAAGACATCTATATGAAAAGACGATCACTGAAAACTGAAACCAGCCTGCTACGGCAATCCACATCCTTTTCCTCCAATCCACACAAACCAGGCCCCAAGCCGAGTTGTGATCCATATTATGTACTCAAGGCTCAAAAACCATAGTGTCTGCCTCCCTTTTCACTGATTCAAATAGCACAGACGATAAATAACGTTCTCCAAAGCTGGGGAAGACCACCTGTTGGTTTCAAGCAGTATTCAGATATGGCACATTATATAATGATAACGAAGTTAGAAAAGTTTATTTGGTCCATAAATTTCCAACAAAAATATTAGCTCTACATATATTAACTTAATGGATATCCTGAACAGACATTTCCTGCTGTGATATATGCTAGAAAAACGAGTTGACTTACAGCAATGAGTTTTCCAGCATTTTCAGGCCTCTTCGCAATCTTAATTGCGGCAGCTGCAGCAGCACCCGATGATATCCCTACCTGGAATCCATATGATAACATTAAATAAGATCTAATTAGCTACCCCCAGAAATAATGTAGACAATGATCCTTGTTGGGGCAATAAATCAAACAGTTGTAGACTTGCGACTTTTTACCATCAACCCTTCTTTCAGCGCAAGTTGTTTAGCTGTTTCAATTGATTCATCACTTGATATCTGCATAGATTAAGCACCACTTGTGAACAACATAAGTTTTGGCTCTCATGAGAAGCAATGAACTCAATTCATGCATGCAACCAAAACTCTTGTACTTGTTTTCGAAATAATAAGAGGATAACACAAAAAGAAAATAAGATTGGCATTTAGCGATTATGGATATAATATAAGAAAAATGAGAATCAATTTCCTTTTTGGGATTAAATTTCAGATGATCCCATAAACTGTAAATTTGAACTAAACCAATTATGTTTTTTTGGAAAAAGGTACCTGTATTAATAAGAAAATTGTGAACAGAACCCAAACGAAGAAAGTCATGATTTTATTTATTGGACTTCATGATTTTAGTTGAGAGGAAATATACTTACTTGAACAACCTCGTCAAGTAAATTGACATCCAAAACTCCAGGAATGAAGCCAGCACCAATTCCTTGAATCTTATGTGGACCTTAGACATCAACACACAAAATTGATCGATTAGCAACCAATGCCTGTACTACTGTCTGTTTGAAAGTTGCAGACGAGACTGCTTAATCTCATCAATAAATTGTTATCACAACTCACCAGGCTTTCCTCCCGACAATACTGCGCTTTCAACTGGTTCAACACCATATAGCTGAATGAAAACAAAAGAAATGGTAACTAGAAAGATAAGAAACAAAGCATGCCATCAAACAATAATTATAACCTCAGCTTTAAATCACAAATTGCAATTAGGCAACCTTTATATCAGGGTTTTGCTCCTTGAGATACCTCCCTGCACCAGTTACTGTACCGCCAGTTCCAATTCCAGAAACAAGCGCATCAACTTTTCCACCTGAACCTTTCCAGATCTCTGGTCCAGTGGTCTCATAGTGTATCTAGCCATAGGATAAGAATCTGATCATAGTACTCAACAAAGTGGAAGTCAATAAAATGCAAAGGGTAAAAAGAAGATACCTTTGGGTTGGCAGGATTTTCAAATTGCTGCAGAATATAAGCATTGGGTGTTTTTGCAAGTATTTCTTCTGCCTTCTGAACAGCTCCTTTCATGCCTCTGGCAGGGTCAGTAAGAACCAGCTCAGCACCAAAAGCACGGAGAACCATCCTTCTCTCTAGACTCATTGAAGCAGGCATTGTAATGATAAGCCTGTAGCCCCTTGCAGCTGCCACAAATGCAAGTCCAATACCCGTATTACCACTTGTAGGCTCAATTAGGACACTCTGCAGCATTAGAACCAAAAGTAAATCATGTTGAAAAAGCTATATGCCATAGTGCTCGAAATAAAAAAAATGGATACCACTCGCATAAACAGAAAATATGTGACAAAATTTACATAGAAGTTCCCCAGGCCACCATCATGAAATCATGTTAATCAGATAAATTGATTCAGTTACCTCGCCCGGCTTGATAAGGCCCTTCTCCTCTGCATCTGCTATCATACTATATCCAATCCTACAAACAAGAAAAGAAGCAAAATTTTGCATAATCAGTTAGGGAATCCAAGTTCCAACTATAAAAGATTTCAGAGGCACTGTCATGTCAGATGCACCAGGAAGAAATTTGAAAATGCATCGAAATAACATAACACAAAAGGCTGAATTTCCAAGACATGAGCACAAAATTGCAAAATTGACAGAACATTACACATCAAATCTTGTCCTATGAGCCCAAGTACAGCCTAAAGGCACTATTGACCTCAAACTCAACAACAAAACATAGTAATAAAAACAACATAGAATGGAATGATAATATCGCTCAATAAGGAATTAGGATCTCGTATCAAGGAAGCACCTATCCTTGACACTCGAGCAGGGTTCCATCATCTCCAACTTCGCTGCAACACGAGCCACACAACCATCCACGACATGATTAAGATATACCAGTGGAGTTTTCCCGATCAACTATCAAAAGTAAAACCCGATAAACAAGTCAGCCATAGAGTTTTCACAACTGTCACCGACTATTTACAGAGAGCAGAAGATAGAAACAGACAGAGGCGGGTATACAGAGAAACAAGCAGAGAACATACTCCGGTTACATCTTTGGCAATCGCAGTTTTCTCCTCTGCCATTTTCGCGAAGAAAAGTGAATGAACTGCAAAAGCATGAAAAACTCTTATCAAAATCAATAACTATTGGAACTCCATCCAAAAACCTACCAGCTTCTGTAAAACATCGAAACAAGCAACTAAAACCCATTTCGCTAATCTCTGCCGGCTGTTCAACCGAAAACATCATTAACTAGGGATAGGCAGAAAAGGCAAGTTGTTATGGGTCAACGCAAAAGAGATCATGAAACAAAAACTTCAAAACCAATGACAGAAAACCATCAACCAATTCAAACAACCCCAAGTTCACGTCAGAACAATATCCACAAACCTTAAAATCCCAGAAGCAATGCAGATTCTATATCAAAATTCTCGAAGCAAGAACACATCAAAGGAAGAT
Source organism: Erythroxylum squamatum (assembly GCA_025629845.1). NCBI lineage: Eukaryota > Viridiplantae > Streptophyta > Magnoliopsida > Malpighiales > Erythroxylaceae > Erythroxylum > Erythroxylum squamatum. The sequence continues at coordinate 24,103,740 of JAOTBA010000003.1, read as the reverse complement.
AATAAAAGTAAAGAGCATAGACACCTAAAGAACAACAATAAATTACATTAGCCGGCTAACAAATTTCTTTAGAGAGAAAAGAACAAGTGACAACAGCAAGAAGGTGAAACTTAGCGGATATCTTACGAAACCTTTCGTGGGTCTTTATTCTGACAAGCTGACCTGTTCAATATATAGGTTTCTACAGTACCAAGAACAACATCAACAACTTCGTCTGCCGGAAAACCCCATTTACTTACTTTTATCATTTAGCTTGTTTTAATCTAATTTTCCATTGTTTTAATTGTAAATTTTGTCTGAGTAGGAGTAGCTAGTCGTCAGATTGAGAAAGAATGAAACTTTTCTTTTATTTTTTAACAAGAATAAAAATTTGAAACAAACTTTCTAAGTGTTGGTGTTCTTGTCAAACTTAAATTTAACTTGATCTTCTTGTCCCAAGTGACAAGGACCTTTCCATTTTTTTGCCATTGGCTTCAACTTTTCTTTTTCTTTTTCTCTTCTGAACTTTTTTCTTGGTTGTGAGGCTATGATTACTTTTGAAAGTAGATTGCTTTTTCTACGCTTGTTCATCTTAACAATTTGGCCGTGGGTCAATCTACGAAAGTCATCTCTTAATGTGACCTTTGGTTGATAGCAGAGTCAACACTTCAATAATTCCAAATGAAAAATATGAAAATAATTTTGTTTTAATTGACTATGTATCTCGGTTAATTAGTTATTGCCTTGTCTAAATATTTATACTTACAAATGTCGACATGAAAAATTAAACAATTCTTACAATTTTAAAGTTCAATATATTAAAAGTGAAAAAATTAGAAATACAACATATAAAAAAGTTTTAAGAGGGACAATGTAATTATAATTTATGTATTGCTTGATAAATGGCAAAAGGAAAAATTAAACTTTAATATTTTTCATCTAAATTTAATTTAAGGTTAGACATTTTAAATTGTTTAAAAATAATCTTAAAGTTTCATAAATGTTTAATTTAAACTCTAAATGAATATTTTTGTCAATTACTCATTAAAAATTGTATCTAGTGTTTTTTTTAATTGTTTTCTTGTGTGCTACCTCACCAATTGGGCAGCTTACGTGACAAGTGAAACATAAATTTTTTTAAGAAAATTGATTACATGCTTCCTAGAACTGGACGATAATGTTTTGGGATTTTTTTTCCAAATACTGTTGTTTGAATTAATAAAAAATTACAAACCCATCTTACTAAAACTTGCCATTTGAGAATGAAAAGTAAAGAAGATAAAGCTTTATGCTTCATAGTCCATAACGTCATGTGTATGTTAAGTTCTCTTTTGGGTTTCATTTATGGGTCATTAAACTCTCGTGTTTCATAGCTTGATTTTGGCCCTCTTTAGTGGTTGGCTGATTAGCCAAAAAAAAATAACTGATTAACTCAAATCAGCTGGTTAACTTTATAAAAAAGTTGTTTAGGTTATTTAGTTACCCAACCAGTTGATTTTGAGAAGCTCCTTTACAGGAGCGTTTTAATGTATTCAGCTAATAGTTTTTATTTTAATGTTGATTTTGTCCTCTTTGTGCTTTACTCTTTGACCGTCTCATTTCTCGTTTTTTTTAGAGTCTTCTTCTTTTCCTTAGCTCTTTCCTTGCATCTCTCACATTTCTTGATTGTCACAGTAAAACCAGATCAGGCAGTTTACAGATGTGTTCGGATCTTAGATGTTCAAACTATCTGTTGTTTTTGTTTGTTTTGCAGCTTCTTCCAAAGGATTATTCATCTCGCAAGTTTACCCAAAGGCAAGGCAAAAGCGATCTCGTTCAAGTTGAGATTTTTTGCCTTCTAAAAAATTTTTAATGATTTTTTTAGATCATTTAGCAGTGAGTTGAATTTCGTACCGTACCGACCGATAAACGGTATGAAATGGTAAACGTCGGTATCAGCATTTACAGATCGACACCAGCCGGAACCATTAATTCCAGTCGATATCGTAACTTTCGAAAATTGCAATTTCTGAAAGTTTTAAACCTAATACCCCACCCCCTTCTCTATTCTTCGGTTCTTCTTCCACGCCACTGGCCTCCTCTCTCTTCGTCTTCTCTGATCTCTCTTTCGGTGTCTCCCCGTGAAGTCGTCGTCGCCGTCTCCTCCAGTCCTCCAATCCTCCTCCTTCGACCGCTAGTTCGCGCGGTTGGCGATCTCTTTCTCCCTTCGACGGTTCGACCTCAACCCGCTCCAGCACTCCTTCTCCTTCAGTCCTTTCCTTCCTCCTCATCTTCTCTCTTCCTTTGACGCACCACACGATCACCTCAACTCAGACGCACCACACGACCCGACGTCGACCCGGATTGGCGAAGACTCGATTGTTTTGGGGTGTATGTGTTTTGATTTTTGTTTCATTTTTCATGGCATTTTGAAAATTATTGATTCTGTGATTGTGTTGGTTGTTGGATGATGGTGGATTTGGGGTTAAAATTTTGTTTTGTTGTGTTGGATTTGGGTAAAAAATTAGATGTTGATTTCGGCTGAGAATGGGAAATGGGAATGGATATTGAAGTTGAATTTGGAAGATTTTTGTCATTTGTGAATGTTGAAGTTGAACTGATATTGGAATTGGATTTTGCGATTTTGGAATTGGATTGGAAATTTGGAATGGTGATTTACGGTATTGAATGGTGGAAATTGGCTTGTGATTACGGTATTGATATTGAATTGTTGGATTATTGATAAATGAGATTGAATTTGAGTTTGAGCAATTGAATTTGAGATTGGGTTTGAGAATTTGAAATGTTTAATTGTACATGTATTTTATTTAATGATAATTTGGTGCTTAATTGCTTATGGTTAACCTTATGTTTTAAATTTAAACTTTAAAGTTAAATTGTTGATGTTGATTAATTGGTTGTTAAAAC
>JAOTBA010000003.1:24087803-24100754 GCA_025629845.1 Erythroxylum squamatum | reverse complement strand
TTATTTTCAGAAACAAAAAATCACAACAGAGTAAACCAAACACGTTTTACTTACCTGTTTTTCTTTTTACAAAAACGGCAACAAAAAACGGAAGAAAAAAACGAAAACAAACAGACCCTTAGTTTATTGTTTTTATTATTTGTGCACTTATATTGACATGGTATGTTATAAGACATTATGAACTTGGTTAAAAACTTTTCGAGATCCTTTTGGATTAGCTCTTCCATCATTGAGAAGAAGTATTGAGAGGCCTTTTGGTGTTCTTAAAGCTCAATGGAAGATATCGGAGAAAATGCCTAAGTATTTATTGATGGATCAAAATAGAATAATTTGTAGATCTTTTGTGTTGCATAACTATATTAGAAGAAGTACAATTGGCGACCCGACTTTTAACATCATTGATTAAGATCCTGAATTTATACCTCTAGATATATTTCAAGATTTTGAAGTTAGCTCTACGCAAGAAGGCATTGAAGAACAAAGAACTCAAGAGATGATAACTATTCGTGATAATATTGCTTCTAGTTTAATGGCAGTTAGACGTCATTCTTAAATTGTTATAAACCTTTGTTTTAAATGATGGTGTTCATTTCTTTTGCTCTATTTGAATTGTGTTGTTAAACTTCATTTAGATTCTTATATTTTATGTTTGGATCAACCATGATGATGATGATGATGATGATGATGATGTTGATGATGATGATGATGATTATTATTATTATATGTTCTATATTTTTTATTAGAGTTATAAACTTAATTTTTTGTAGAATTAAATATCTAAAATCTAAATTCTTATAATAATATTCATCGAAATACTAAAATATATAATATTCATATCTTTATAATTTTTTTAAAGTCATGTCCTGATAAGTCATTTTATACATAAACAGCTAATACTAAACAACTACTTTTATCAAACATGTCTAACAAACAGCTAATGGAATCCACTGGTCAAATCAGCTGATATAATCAACTATCAGCTAATAGCTAAATGCAATCAGCTGATTGCCAAATAGAACCTTGGCTTTGAGAGACCAAAATGACGAGAGTCTTAATGGTTTACCTTGGTTGGTTAAGAAAGATAATCACTTAGAAAAGTTGTTGCAGAATCTTGGCAATAATTGATTTTTGAATGTTATATAGGTTTTATTAACATTTCTATGTTGGATATTATCATTTATCGTCTAAATTAGTGTATATTGTTCAGTTTTATTTGTTTTATGAGAAATTTTTGCAAAAATGTAAAGTAATCCACCATGTCAATCTCATTGTCAATAGCTTAGATGGTGAAATCTGTTACAACTACAAGGTCAATCTTAAGCCATGGCTTTTTTAGACTAAAAAGGAAGTAAGTTCCTTGAACTTAAAGGGGTTGTCAAGTAGATATCCAATGGGAATTTTGTGATGCTAAATTTTTTGTAGCCTAGAGCCTTATAGTGACTATTATTTTGCCATACTTTTTAATGATGAGGTCGTGTTATTAATAGGATGTTGGAAGAAAAAAGCTTATAAAAGAAAGAAAAAGAGAGCAACTCTTATTAAAGACGTTTTATATTATAAAAGGGAAGATGTTTTTGCTAAGAAATCATTCCCCACTAAAGTTAAGCTTGATGAAAAGAATCGAAAGATTTTTTTATTGAGACAGACAACAACGTTTTGAGATTCTAAACCTTTCTCATTGATCATGTGCTTCCCTCCATTTAGTATCAGAGCCAAGTGTTTCTAGAAAGGGTAAGGATCTAGTATTGATTTGAGTTTATTAGTTTCATTTTGCTGGGGATAAGTGATCATGACAATTTGAGCTAAGGAGTGACATGTAAGTTTACTAGTTTAGCCTAGAGAGATCAATATTGTGAGATCTAACTCTTATCTCTAATACATTCACCACTAGTACAAATGAAAAGATCCTGAATAATGATGAAATAATAATTAAACACTTTATCAATAATTGGAAATTTTCTAAAGTTCAAAGATCAAATTTATAGATAATCAAAATTCAAACTCTTTCAAAAAATAGATTACACCAATAAAACAGAGGAATGTCACACTCCTTTATCAAAAACATTTCCTTTAATAACAAAAAAATATAAACAACGAGATGTACGTAATAGAGAAAGAATTTGAGATTATTAAAAAATATTTTCATGATGATTTTCATTCTTTAAAAAACAAAGAGAAAAGATTATGATTTTTAACAACTATTTTAAACAAAGAAAACAATTTTAGGAAAAATATTAAGAGTTTGTCAATTACCATTGAATAAACATATTATTGTTTGATTAGTTAGAAATATATGCCTAAGAAAAAATATAAAATGTCCTTTAAGATCCCTTAATAATAATGACAATATAAAGGTGTGAAAAACTGCAATAGGAGAAAGGTTGCATTCAGGAAATCCTCCTTTTGTTAAATTAGGATTCCTTACAAATAAAATGCATTTATGGTATCCCCTTTAAAGATAAAAAATGAGAATGTGAATCCAAAATATATAAAAAAATATTATGTATCAAAAGAATTACACCAATTGCTATTTGCATATGATAGGAGGACTACTATCTAGGATAGAGAAAACTTTAGAAAGCGCTATAGTAATGACTAAGAAAAAATTGATAAAGACCACAATGTCCCAAACCTTAAACACTTTCCAAACTAAGAGTCAATCTAGGATCAAATAATAACTCCTAATAAGTAAATATGATTGAACATAATAACAACACCAAATCTGATAACCTTCAACATCTGTCCTCAATATTGAACAAATTCCATTGGCAAAATAATGCAAAACCATATTGGCCTAATCCTATTATTGTTGATATAGATATTGACCAAAAGTCTAACGTCTTACAATAGACTAGGAACAATTCATCGTCAATTTATGACTGGAATAAAGATGGAATGTTTGAGAACAACACATTGAATATTCTTTAACAAACGAAAATGGTTACTAATGCCTATAAAACCCAATTAGGAACATTTGATCATGTCATATCTAAGTTTTTGATAGCCAAACTTTCTAAACAATTGAAAGGTTAGTAGGATTACCACCTAACTGAATCTCAACAAATTGATATTCTTAAAATCGTTATGATTAATGAAGAAGATGAGACAATCTAAATAAGAATAATGAGCCCATTCAGGATGTTGTCCCTACTTTAATATTAGCAATCTCTTTACATTTTATAGGTGATCCGTCGTACTTGAAAGATAAAAAAGTTGAGTTATTATCCAACCTTGTGCAAAAAGCTTTCAAATCTCAAATTGTATAAATACACCTTTTTAACTAGAGTTATCTTAAGATTCAAACCATCTATTGTGGAAGAAGTTCTTAGCAGGACTTCCTCCTCTTTTAGGTAAAAATGTGATAAACAACATTAGAAAAAGTCATAATGATCAAATTCCTTACAATAGGTTGACTTATGGTGAGTTAATTAGTTACACTCATAAAGAACGATTAAAACTTTACTAGGATATGAAACTTCAAAAACAATTCAAATATGAAATGTTCAAACCAAAAAAGAATAAGGAACTTTTTGTCAACAGTTTGATATTTCTTATAACAATAATAAAAAAACTTGTAGATATTATAGCAAAGCCGTACAAAATAAAAGTAGTAATAAATTCCCATAAAAACAAAAAAGAATATATAAAAAATCTAACCAAACAAAAGATATGTTAGCAAAACTCAAAAGATTCCTTTTAACATCTAAATTTAGAAACATAACATGTATAGGTACAATAGAAAAGGTCACATTGCAAAATATTGTAGAATAAATAAAAAACTTCAAAACTTAAAATTAGACCAGAAGATATTAGATAAAATTCAAGCTTTAATAATTACAAACAATTAAAACTCTAATGACAACTTTAAAGAAGAATTTGATAATAAAGCATTAGGATTGGAAACTAATAGCTCTACAAGTAGTAAAGAAACAATATATAATGATCAATTAAAAGAAGAAAAAACAAATTAATGTGCTTATAAAAGATCTAAAATTCCAATTAGAATTCATAAACTATATTCAAAACCCTCAATTACAAAAAAGAATATATACCTAATAAAGCTACAACAATCTTTTGAAATCCCTAGTTAAAGCCTACCATCAACATCTTTATCTTCCTACAATTGACAAAATATTAGATAAGAATTACATAAAGAAGACAAAGGAACGTGATGGTAATCTTTGACTTAAATTTTCAAAAGATTATTGTAGTTTCATTAGGTATTCTTTTTACAATTGAGGGTTTTGAATATAGTTTATAACTTCTAAAAGGAATTTTTGATATTTTGTAAGCACATTAATTTGATAATTTATAAAAGGTCCAAAATTCCTTTTGGAAGTCATAACCTCAATTGCAAAAGGTATACTTAATAAAACTACAACAATCTATTGAAACCCCTAGTTAAAGCTTACCACATCTTTATCTTCCTACAATTGATAAACATATTAGATAAGGATTACACAAACAAGACAAAAGAAAGTGATGGTAAGCTTTGACTTAGATTTTCAAAAGATTTTTGTAGTTTCATTAGGTATTCTTTTTACAATCGAGGGTCTTGAATATAGTTTATAACTTCTAAAAAGAGTTTTTGGTATTTTTTAAGCACATTAATTTGATTTTTTTCTTCTAATTGATCATTATATATTGTTTCTTCACTACTTATAGAGATATAAATTCTAATCCTAATGCTTCCTTATCAAATTCTTCGTAAGAGCAATCATCAGAGTTTTCACTGTCTTTAATTATTAAAACTTGAATTTTACTAATATCCCCTGGTCTAATTCTAAACTTTAAAGTTTTTATTTATTTTATAATATCTTATCACATGACCTTTTCAATTGCATCTATAACATGTTATGTTTTTAAATTTGGATATTGAAAGAAATTATTTATTTTTGCTAACATGTGTTTGGTTTGGTTTGGATATTTTGTAGAATCTTTTTTGTTTTTTGTATGGGAATTTATTCCTAATTTTGCTTTATGGGGGACTTGACTACAATCTTTATAGGGGTTTTTTTTTTTACTATTTTGATAAGCAATATCAAATTATTGATATAAGATTCCTAATTCTTTTTTGGTTATAAATATTTCATATTTGAATTGTTTTTTAAGTTTCATATCCCAGTAAAGTTTTAATCCTTCTTTCTGAGTGTAACTAACTACCTCACCATAAGTCAACCTATTGGAAGGAATTTGATCACTATGACTTTCTCTAATATTATTTCTCACCTTTTCACCTAATAAAGAATGAAGATCTGCTAACAACTTGTTCTTCCAAAAGAGTTGTTTTAAATCTTCTCTCAATATAACTTTAGTTAAAAAAGTATCGTTGTACCATTTGAAATCTAAAAGCTTTTTGGACTTAAGGTTAGACAATAAATCAACTTTCTTATCTATAAAGTATAAGGGATCACCTATGAAATGTAAAGAGATTGCTAATATCAAATTAGGGACAACATCCTAAATGGGTTAATTATTTTCATATTAGATTGTCTCACCTTCTTTATTAATCCTAACAACTTTAAAAATATCAATTTTTTAAGACTCAGTTAAGTTGTAATCCCACCAACCTTGTAATTGTTTGAAAATTTTGGCTATTAATAACTCAACTATGGTATGATCAGATGCTCCTAGTTAGATTATATAGGCATTAGTAATCATTGTCATTTGTTGAAGCATATTCAATATGTTTTACTTAGACATTCTATTTATGTTCCACTCAAAAATTGATAATGCATTGTACCTAGTCTATCATAAGACATTACGGTTTGATCAATATCTATCTCAGGGGCAATAAGTTTGGATCAATATGGTTTTGCATTATTTTGGTAATGGAGTTTGTTCAATACTAGGTATAGAGGTTGAAAGTTATCAGACTTAGTGTTGCTATCATGTTCAATCATATTCACTTATTGGAGCTACTATTTTTTATCCTAGCTTAACTTCTAATTTGGATGATGTTTAAGGTTTAGGATGTTGAAGATTTTAGGAATTAGAAAAAAAATATTTCATTTATCCTATTCAACTAGCTTCATATAACATTGAGGAATTCTTCATTATAATTTTTCCTAAATTGATTTGAATTGCGATTAGATACTTCATAAGTTAAGAAAATTGAGGTCATTATTAAATCTTCCTTAGTTATTAATGTAGGATTTTCGTAAGTTTTCTATATCCTAGACAATTGTCATCTTATGGTATGCAAATAACTATTTGTGTAACTATTTTGACATATAATTTTTTTTATATCTTTTGAGTTCACATTTTTATTCTCATTTTTATTTTCAAAGAGGATGCTATAACTGCATGTTGTTTGTAAGGAATCCTAATTTTACAAAAAGGAGATTCTCTAATTGAGATTTCTCTCCTATTGTAGTTTCTCACACCTTTAAGATTTTTATGTTATTTTCTTGGGCATAAATTTCAATCCAATCAAAGAATAAAATGTGTATTCTATAATTTTTGACAAACTTATTTTTTTCATGAATTTGTTTTCTTTGCACCAAAAAGTTGCTAAAACCATAATCCTTTTTCTTTGTTTTCTAAATAATAAAAATCATAGTGCAAATATTTTTATTAACCTCAAATCCTTTCTCTAATAGATATAACTCATTGTTCACTTTTTCTATTATTGAGAAAAATGTTGGTGATGTTAAGGGAGATTATTGTTCTTTATTTTTGTATATATCCTATGGAATGATTTTGCTAGAGTCTACTCCTTGAAGGCTTAAAGATGGGATACCAGACATTGGGTGTTAGGCAGGTCTTTACTAGGGGTGCCAATCACAAAAGGGATATTAGAGACTCTTCTTAGGCCAATATTGGAGGTTCATTATCATCAAATCTAAAGCTTAATGATTTTTTGTTAAAAGATAACTTCACTTTACCATCTTTGCATTGCTTTATCTTCTTTATCTTTATATTTGAACTTAAAGACATGAGTGGACGTAGATCCACTGCTATGTATCAGGGCTTTAGAGGTAAATACAGTGTCCATAACTTTGTAATGTATTTTGAAAATCAATTCTAAAGGAATTGATCTTGTGTTCATTTCATAATTAAGGGTCTTTATTTGCAATATCAAAGAATCTAAAATATTTTTTCCTCAATAAAAAATCATCTGGTCGTTTAGAAACCAACAAATTGGATTCAATTCATTAATTTTATATAATTGAATTCAATTCATACGTTTGGAATGCTAAAAAAGAGATTACTTGAATTCAACCACGTAATAATTCACATCTTAAATGATGTGAATTGAATTCTGAATTGAAGAGTCAATTCTTTTCAAAACATTAAAAATTCTTTTTCCAAATATATACATCATAAATATACAAATTACTATAAAATACACACACATTGATTACGTACTATTTTTAGTTAAGGATACAAAAGTCATATAAAGTAGTTGAATTCATTTTTATTGTGTTCCAAACAATGTAATTGAATTCAATTTTAATATTTATAGATTTATTCCAAACAGTGTAAGTCAAATTTAATTCAATCCCATAAATGTAATTGAATCCAATTTTTCAATAAATCCAATTCGAAAGTTTCCAAACGGCCTGGTTTGGGTAACAATCAAATGAGATGGGACTTGTGTAGAGACTAGACTCCATTGAACTTAAAAGTGAATCATAAAAGTCATAGACCTAGCACTCTTAATACCATTTAACATGGGAGTGTTTAACCTTCCTTTAGTAAGTGGCTTTACCCTTATTTACATTAATCCTTTATGGATGTATTTGAAAATTTTGTATTTATATCTGTTTGGGTTGCTAGGTGAATGGTTTTTGGTTCCGTCTGATTCTGATGGGGCTGGACGTTACTGCTTGGATCCATGAGACTGGTTGACTTTAGCTTAGAGATACCTGCAAAACAACAAGGCACACCGGGGGTTGACCGCCGGTAGGCCCCTCCAACGCTCAAGTTAGTCTTTTTGTGAGGGTTTTGGTGGCTAGGAATAAAGAATACTAGGGTTCTCGAAAGTCATACCTTTTCATGATGAGGTAATGAACTTATATATGAGAAATACCTGCTAGGTTTAGGTCTTCCCTTATGAGTAGGAAGTCACCATCTATGAATGGGCCGTCTATGCCTGGACCTAGGTCTGAGCCTAGCACGACCGACCTAACTATAAGCCCTCCCTACTCCTCGAGTCTGATCCTGGAGAAGGGTCGGAGGAGTACACAAAGATTGTGCGGCTCGGTTGTCTGACAACTTGTGATAGGACCGACCAATCGAACGTAGTGACAGGACCGACCGATTGATCGTAGTGACAGGACCGACTGATCGATCGTGATGACAGGACCGATCGATCTATCGTGATGACAGGACCGACCGATCGAACGTCGGCGCCTAATCCAAGCGCTAGGTTTAATCATTACTTACGGCGCACATCCACCAATGGATTTTCAAAGTTTGAAATGAAGCGTCTCTTTAACCGTTGTGCAGCTGTCATGCGCATCCTTTCAACTAATTTGAAATGAAGCATCTTTTTAACTGCTGTGCAGCTGTCATGTGCGTCCATTCAATTGTAGCGCCGCTCCGGGTCTCTGACAACCCTAATTCGCCACAGCTTAGATTGCGTTGAACGTCCCACCTTGGCTCGGATTTCACCACGTGTCTACCGTCGATTGGCGCTACCGTTCAGTGGATCACTGTTACAAACGTTCGGAATCAACAAATTTCCTTCGCTTTCATCTCTGCGTATTTTGTTTCTCCAGCTTCTATTCTCTAACTTCTCTCTACTCTGCATCTTTGCATCTGCAATCGTCGGGATTCCACTTCCGCCGCCGTCTAAACTCCAAATTTCCTCCACTAAACTAGGTACGTCCTTTCTCCAGTCCTTATCCTACAAATTTCTTTTTCGTAACCATGTCGTCAATCGGTCCTAGAGGTGAAGTTAGTCCTAGGGGTGAAACCGCTGAAAGTGCCCTGCAAATAGTCGGGCCGCTTGAAATAACGGCGGGAGCGATGGAAGTGTCAGAGGTAAGGCCAGATGAGGGAGTTGCGGCGAGTGACCGAAAAGATGGGCCAATCGTTAAAGCGTCACCGTGCTACCCATCGACGATGACCGAGAAGGAATTGAACCGTTCGGTCATCAAAAATAATATCCCTGCATCCTGGGGACCTAGACTGGCCTCCGAGAATGAGCGGATTCATAGCAATTTGGGAGGGTATTTTGCTGTTTCTGACAGCTTTTTCTCGGTCGGTGGTATGAAGCTTCTGTATGCCCCGATCATCGATAAGGTGTGCTGCACATACCAATTGAGGCCAAGCTAACTTCCTCCAAACGGCTGGAGATTTATTAACAGTCTGGCCCTGCTATGCCATCATTTTGGGTGTCCCCCATCGGTCGGTGTCCTGTGCCATTTTTTGAGAATGAACCAGAGCTCAAGTGCCGGGGCCAGGGTCCCTCATCTCCAGTATAGGGATGCACGCTACCGTCCTGCTGGAATAGCTTCAAAAGTCTAAGCTTGGAGGACGAAATACTTCTTTATGAGGCCCCCGGGATCTTCCTTTGAATCCAGGCAGTGGAGATATCCTCTGGCCGAGCGATGGAATGACATTTCAAATGTGTCTCTTACTAGGGAGGAGTGGGGGGTGATTGATCGAATAAAAGCGCTCGGTCGATACGATTTCGACCGTCTTATGTGGGGGTATCGTAGAGGGGCATCGATCGATGCGTTTTTAATTAATCCCCCACCTCGGATTAGCGGACTAGAAGGAGAAACTGCCTCTCCTGGTTGACTCCTCGTAGTTTAACTCTTTGTTATCTTCATAAGCATTGGTTTTGGTTTCTAACCTGTTTCTATACTTGTGCAGCCATGGCAAAGCTCAAGGATTTTGTTGGGTCCTCCAGCACCTCTAAGGGTCAGCGTAAAGTTGCCAGACCGAACCCAAAGACCAAGGAGCGCAACAAGAAAGGGGAGGGCAGCGCGAATATTGCTCAGCCAAATGTTCCTGAGCTGTCTGCAACACTCGCCCAGTTGGCTGTTCCTGAGCAGTCTGCAGCACTCGCTCTACCGACTGTTTTCGAGCAGCACACATTGCTGCTAACCCAGCCGGTAGGTGAGGATTGAGTGGTTGTGGAGGAAGAGGAAGAGGAGGTGGAAAGACCCCCTCAAGAGAAAGACAGCGCTCGCTCTACCGACTGTTTCCGAGCAGCCTACAGTGCTGCTAACCCAGCCGGTAGGTGAGGATCGAGTGGTTGTGGAGGAAGAGGAAGAGGAGGTGGAAAGACCCCTCAAGAGAAAGAAAACCTCTCGGCATCCTGAACGATCGTCCTCTCCGTCGGATAAGAGTAAAGGGAAAGAGCTAGTGCCCCGGTCGGACAAAGGTAAGAGGAAAGAGCAAGGGCCTAGCTCCGGGAGATGGGTGCCCACGATCAATCTGGACAAAACTACGTCGCTCAGGAACATCGATGTGGCTCTCCATGTCGCTCAGAAGGTCGCTTCTCCTAAAGATGAGAAGTTCATAGACTTGTTGAATAATCAGGAGCTGTCAGCCAGTCTCGTACGTGGCTGTGCTAGGGATCTAGCGTTCGCCTCTGCGATGCATCAACGCATCGATCAGCTTGATGAGATTAACCGATCGCTGGACCGGGAGGTTAAAGATCTTCTTAAGCAAGTCAACGTTTTGAGAACTGAGCTTTCGGAAGCGAAGGAGGAGAAAGACGTTTTACGAGCTCAGCTCTCTTCATTGGAGGAGGAGAAAAGTTTGTTGGAGGAAGAGAAGAGTGTTTTGAGAGCTTAACTCGCTTCGGGGAAGGAGGAGAAGAGCAAAGTTACTGCTTCCAGAGATAAGCTGGAGAATGAATGCCGAGCGCTGAGGGAAGAGGTGCTCCATGCTAATTCAAGAGCAAAAATAGAGGAGGAGCTCCATTTGAAAGTCCTCCATGATTTTCATGAAGCGGTAATGGACAAGATGAAGGCCGAGAGGAAGCTGCTGGAGCTACAAGGCTCCGTCAGGAAGCAAAGGGTCGAAGCGATCAAGCGATGGAAAGAGCGATACTTTCACGAGGAGTGCGAAGAATTTGCTTGCGATCTGGCTCTTTCCATCCTGAGGAACTGCCACAGCGTTTGCGTCCCTGACGGGTCAGATGGTCCTACGTTTGAGGATTATGCCGAGCCGATGCTTCCCTCTGAGCTCGGCCTTTCAGTTGAGGAAATGAGGGAGATAGCTGAGAGAGAACGAGAGGCACTTCCGGATGAGCTACTGGACCTTAGTTAAGACGAGGAAGAGGAGCAAGCTCATGGGGGTGTCTCTTCAGCTATTCCTTCGGAACCTGACCTCGTCTCAGCTATTTTGCCGACGTTCGAGGCTACTTCTGTCGATCTGGTTACTGGCTCTTCCCCTCCTTCTGAGGGACGAATCTGAACTCTTTTCCTCCTTCAAAGCTCATCTGGTCGGGCTTGTGACCAGAACAAATTTACGATGAAATAAAACCTTATTTTTGTCCTCCATTGTCTTGTTTATTTTATGAATTAAGCTTAGACTGTCATTAGCGTCGTGTACGGGACTGTCTTTACACATAATAGGTAGCGAACGAGCGTGTTCTATACGCGTCGATCGGTCGTAAGTTTTGAGAGAATTATAGTTGACCGATGCGGGAGAATCTGACTGAACGATGCTGAGGCCGAGCGATCCAAGATTTTAGCTCTTGGCATCGCCTGGTTCCAAGATATGGTCTTGGCAGCCTAGTCGAACGATGTCGAGGTTGAGCGATCCAAGATTTTGGCTCTTTGCAACGCCTGGTTCTAAGATCCTGTCTTGGTAACCTGGCCGAACGATGTCGAAGCTGAGTGATCCAAGATTTTGGCTCTTGGCATCGCCTGGTTCCAAGATCCTATCTTGGTAACCTGGCCGAACGATGTCGAGGCCGAGCGATCCGAGATTGTTTTCTCGGCATCGCCTAGTTCCAAGATCCTATCTTGGTAACCTAGCCGAACAATATCGAGGCCGAGTGATCCAAGATTTTGGCTCTTGGCATCGCCTGGTTCCAAGATCCTGTCTTGGTAACCTGGCCGAAAAATGTCAAGGCCGAGCGATTCAAGATTTTGGCTCTTGGCATCACCTGGTTCCAAGATCTTGTCTTGGCAACTTGGCCGAAAAATGTCGAGGCCGAGCGATCCAAGATTTTGGCTCTTGGCATCGCCTGGTTTCAAGATCCTGTCTTGGCAACCTGACCGAAAAATATCGAGGCCGAGCAATCCGAGATTATTTTCTCAGCATCTCCTGGTTCCAAGATCCTGTCTTGGTAACTTGGCCAAACGATGTCGATGACAAACAATCGGTAGAATGTTCTCGTCTTAGCCCAATTTAACGAGACTCTCTGCCATAAAATTTGAAACCCTTTATTGATAATGATGAGGGCGTGGGCCGTTAAAAAATCTGACTGGCAAGATCAGAAAAAAGGTACCCACAAGTTGCGTGTACAATAGCATAAGCAATAATAAAGTACAAAACAAAGAGATAAGTGAACTAAAATAAAGCTTATCTATTGGTAGAACGTCTTCAGGTTTTGAAAATTCCAAGGCCTCGGTAGAATCTTGCCGTTCGTATAGCGCAGGATGTAAGAGCTGTGTCCGGCTTGTTTGACCACTTGGTAGGGTCCTTCCCATGCTTGTCCGAGCTTTCTAGGATGTTTCCCAGCCGCCTCGACCTTTCTTGGGACATATCTGTCGATCTTTATGTCACTCGGCCTTACCCTTTTGTTGTAAAATCTTGTTGCTTTTTGTCTGATGGCTTTTGAGCGAGCGGCTGCCTTATCCCTGTCTTCACTGAGAAGCACAAGTTCTGCCCTGCGAGCTTCGTTATTCCGCTCTTCATCATAACTCGAAACTCTCTGGTTTTGCAGTACCACTTCTACTGGGACTAGGGCTTCTGCCCCAAAGGTCATCCTGAACGGTGTTTCTCCTGTGGCTCCATTTGGGGTAGTTCTATATG
>JAOTBA010000003.1:24066375-24086049 GCA_025629845.1 Erythroxylum squamatum | reverse complement strand
ATACCACTCTCGTGAGGCACGGACTCGGATATCACCCACGATATCGGGTTCGGGTCCTGCGGGAGTGGGGTGCTACACCACTTCACCAGTTCCCTACAAGACAAACTTCGGTCTTATTCTGAAGAGCTGCAAGCATGGGCAACATCGCATAAACAGGAATTTCATAAACGGCTTACTATGGTTAAACATCAGATGGCAAGGGTGCGTCGACAGCCAATAATAAACAGGGAGATGTTACGAGACCTAGAAAAATAGTACAGTGATCTCCTCTTACAACATGAAATATATTGGAAACAAAGATCCAAACAACACTGGCTCGCCGAAGGGGATTCTAATTCCAAATTCTTTCACCTCATGGCTTCGTATAAGTATCGGAAAAATTTTATTTCAAAGATCAAGAATAGTAATGGGGAGTGGATTGAATGGGACTCAGGCTTACCGAATATGTTACTGGAGTATTATCAACAACTCTTTACCTCCTCCTGTGGAGATACCAGTCCGATACTAGACCACGTGGCTCGTAAGGTAACAGCTATTCATAATGAATTACTAATGGCTCCATACACGGAAGAGGAGATACGCCAGGCATTATTCTCTATGTATCCTGATAAATCACTGGAGCCAGATGGTTTCAATCCGGGATTTTTCCAAACATACTGGGATATTGTTGGGAAGGAGGTCACTAGAGCATGTCTTAACACGTTGAATGGAGATGCGCCTATGCCTGGACTGAATAGAACAAACGTTATTCTTATCCCAAAGAAGAAAGCGCCGGAAATAATAGCGGATTTGAGGCCTATTTCCTTGAGCAATGTTACCGACCGTGTAGTTTGTAAAGCACTGGCAAATAGATTAAAACAAATTCTGCCTCAAATTATCTCGGACACGCAGAGTGCTTTTATTCCAAATCGGTTGATTACCGATAACATAATAGTAGCTTATGAGCTTTTCCATTCGCTCAAACAGAAAACGCAAGGAAAGCTGGGTTATCTAGCGTTGAAAACAGATATGAGCAAGGCGTACGACAGAGTTGAATGGGAGTATTTGCGGCAAATCATGTTAAAACTGGGATTTACCGATATATGGGTCTCCAAGATTATGAACATCGTCACATCGGTCTCCTATTTTTTCATTCGTGGGAAGGAGGAATACGGGCCTTTGATTCCTGGTCGGGGATTGCTACAAGGCGACCCATTGTCTCCTTATTTGTTCATTTTATGTGCGGAGGGCCTATCAGCTAGTTTACAACACTTACAGGCACAGGGACGCATCCATGGGACTATAGTAGCCAGAGGTGCTCCTTCGATGTCTCATCTGTTTTTTGCAGATGATGCCATCTTTTTTGCTTGGGCCACACAAGAGGAGGCCATACAGTTGAAAACTATCCTGCAAGCTTATGAGAATGCGTCGGGTCAGAAAATAAATTGACAAATCAGGTATCTCCTTCACTCCAAATACTACGCCTACACAGAAGAATGTGATATGTCAAATTTTGGGGGTTGCGGAGATTGCAGGTCATACAAACTATTTGGGTATGCCGTCAGTCATAGGCAGAGGTAAACGCCAAATCTTTAATTATGTGGTCGAAAAGCTTACCAGGCGGCTACAAGGGTGGAAGACTAAAATCTTATCTAAAGCTGGTAAAGATATACTGTTAAGGACTGTTGCACAGGCTATGCCGAATTATCTTATGTCCCTTTTTTTATTACCTATAGATACTTGTAAAGAACTGGAGAAGTTGATGAATGGCTTCTTTTGGCACAATGGAGGACGAGACAGTCAGGGTATAAGATGGTTAAGATGGCAGAGGTTAGCCATACCAAAGATTTATGGAGGTTTGGGCTATCGGGATTTGAGGCATTTTAATCTAGCTCTTTTGGCAAAACAAGGATGGCGACTTCTCAAATATCAAGAGTTGACTGCCGCAACCATTCTTAAAGCTAGATATTTTCCCAAGACTGATTTCTTTTCATCTGAGTTGTGCAACAATCCAAGTCAAATCTGGAGAAGCATCCATCAGGCTAAAGCAATACTCATTCCTGGTTGTCGACGAAGAGTAGGCAATGGACAACAAATTCATATTTGGAGGGACCCCTGGATAATGGATGACGACGACCCATATATCCAAACATCAACCAACTCACAGATACAGTTTATAGCAGAGCTCATTCGAGACCATCGGTGGAATGAAGACAAAATCAAGGAAATTTTTGTTCAACGTGACGCAAACTGTATTCTCCAAATACCACTCAGTTTCTCAAGACGCAACGATGAGTGGATGTGGAAGCTCAACCCTCAAGGTGAATACAAAGTGAAGGAAGGCTATTGCCTAAGCATGGAGGACGTGAATCTGGAGCTAAGAGAAGTGGGTTTTCCATGGGAGAAAATCTGGCAGATGCAAGTTCCAGGTAAGATAAAACTCTTTATTTGGCGTATTTTGCGACATGCTCTCCCTTGCAGAGCAAATCTTCAAAAGCGTCATATTGACTTAGATGCTAGTTGCCCCTTATGTGGTAAAGCTACGGAGGATGAACACCATATATTCCTCCACTGTGACGTGGCTACTTCTGTTTGGAACCTCTATTCGGTGGACTGGCATGTGTCCCCCACAATCACTATACATCAGTGGCTTGCTTCTGTTATAGTCGATTTTCCAAAGGCACAAGTAGAGGAAATTTGCATGCTCTTATGGAGTTTGTGGACCACACATAATGAAGTTGTCTGGCAGCAAAAACATCAAGAACCATCCAGCATAATTCGTCGAGCCACTACCACACTTCTCGAGTGGCAATCTGTTCACAATCGACACACTACTATATCCTCATCGACTCATCCATGTCGCTCCATTTGGAACGCTCCACCACTGAACAATTTCAAGTGCAATGTTGATGTGGCACTTTTACCTTCTGGTTTCTATGGGCTCGGTATGGTGATTCGCGATTGTAAAGGTTTCAACTGTGCAGGGAAGGTAATGCTTATGCCAGGTTGGAAGGATCATTTAATTGGTGAAGCGTTGTGTTTTCGAGAAGCCCTAAGTTGGATCAAAAGCCTTTCCTTTTCCCCGATTTGTGTGGAAACCGATTGTCAAACGATTATCAAATCTATGGCATCCACACAAAATTGTCCTTCCTATTTTTCAATGCTTATTGAGGATTGCAAAGCTCTTATTAAAGAGCATCAATTTATTTCTACTGCTTTTTTTAAGAGATCAACGAATCAGGTTGCTCATAAGATAGCTCGGGCGGCTGATTCTATGTCTGGTTTCGAATGGGAGGTATGCCCTCTGAGCATTTTGTATGACGTTTTATCTTTGGATATGAATAATATGCGCTGAGCGCACATGACAACGTTTCAAAAAATTCAAGCTCTTTTAAGAAAGAGATTACATCATCAAAATAAAGAAATATAATATTCCTTAATCAAAGCCTTTTGAAACCATTCACCTCTTGACCATAAACAAATACAATGACAAAATTTTCAAATCCATCCATATAGGATCACTTCAATTAGGAGTAAAGCCCTTTATTAAAGAATGGTTAAACAGTTCCATATTAATGGTATTGAGAGATGATAGGTGCTGCATGATGGGTATGTTATTTTTTAGCATCTATACATCAAATATCGTCTAATATTGATTTATTTCACATTTTCTTATCAAAATGTGATATATAAATATGCAAATATTCCTTAATAGTTTGAAATAATTATTAATCTAATATTTTTTTTGTAAACTAATAATTCTATACTTTACTAAAAGTAACAAAATTTCATTTCAATGGTAAGTAAAGAAATAATAGATTAAAACATAATAACAAAAATCAATCATTCTAAAGCAAACTTTCGCATGTAAGCGCTTCATTTTACTTAGGCCGTAAGCAAAAAGCTAAGCTGAAGCATAGTGTATTATTATTTATTCCAAAATTTTATATATTTGGCGGCTATTTCTCGAAAACCCAGATCAGTATCCGGGACCAAAGTTACATTTTTTCACGCTTCCAAACTCCCTTGGATCCCAAGACCCCTAACCGTCTCCACAGTCCAGATCTGTCTCTGTCTCCCCCTCTCCCTCTCTCCAATCAAAGCTATGGGTGTGCCGGCGTTCTACAGGTGGCTTGCCGACCGCTATCCACTGGCTATTGCCGACGTCGTCGAGGACCCGACGGAGGACTGCAACGGCGTGCCGATAAAAGTCGATGTTTCGAAGCCTAACCCTAATGGAATTGAATTTGATAACTTATACCTCGACATGAATGGGATCATCCATCCCTGTTTTCACCCAGAAGGAAGGGTATGGACTTGTAATTGTATTGATATGCTAATCTTCTGCTGACCGTGTCTAACCAATGTACTGCTTTGGGTGATCTTATTGAGCTGTTTTTTAAATGTTATTTTTAAGGTTTAAGTTGGGTTTAACATTGAGAGGGGGTTCATGGTTGAACTTTGGAAATGTTTGATAACGAGGAATTGTGGTGAAAGTGTGCTTATTGATATTTGTGAATTTTGCAGTTATTCGTATTTTTTTCCTGGTTTTATTGTTCTCGTTTGGAGCCTTTGATAATTAAACAGTTTTCTTTTCACTTTGTTTAGTTGAGGACACAGTGTTTGTTGTGAAAGGCTATGTTTGAAGTGGATGCAACATATGGTTCCATGTTTGGTTTACCATTTCCACGTCTTACTTCTTGATTTTGCAGCCTGCACCTGCAACATATGATGATGTCTTCAAATCAGTATTTGATTACATTGACCATCTCTTTTCATTGGTTAGACCAAGAAAGCTTCTATATTTGGCAATTGGTATGCTCCTTATCAAGTTCATTCTCAGTTATATCTTGATTAGGGTAATGACTGTACTGTCTTTCTAATGTTATAGATGGGGTTGCACCAAGAGCTAAAATAAACCAACAACGAACTCGGCGCTTTAGAGCTGCAAAAGATGCAGCCGAAGCGGTAAGGTTTCTTTTATGGTAATTATTGTTTGTTGTTGAAATCGGTGACTTGTCCTCACATCTGATGTTGAAGGAAGCTGAGGAGGAAAGATTGAGAAAGGAATTTGAGGCAGGAGGGAAGCTCCTGACTCCTAAAGAAAAACCTGAAACATCAGATTCAAATGTCATAACTCCTGGCACTCAGTTTATGTCAGTACTCTCTGTTGCACTTCAATACTATTTACAAAGTCGACTCAACCACAACCTGGGTTGGCGGTATACAAAGGTGAACTTAATGTCATCCTTGATCTTAGTTCCTTCTGCGGATCATTCCTTGCCTATGGAGTAATCGCTTCTGTATTTTTTTTCATATACATTTGGGTTTCAGGATACTTTGTCTCTCTAAATTTATTTATGGGGCTGCATTGGGTGATTCTTTGAAGGTTATTCTTTCTGATTCGAATGTCCCTGGTGAAGGAGAGCACAAAATCATGTCTTACATACGATTACAACGTAACCACCCTGGTTTTGACCCAAACACACGACATTGCTTGTATGGTCTGGTGAGGAAGTTTTCCTGTTTTAACCCTTCCTTTTCATTTCTAATCTTGCTGATCTCTCTGTTTTATTTTAGTCTTTATTTATTCACTTCTGTATGCCCATTAATTTTTTTTAATGATCAGGATGCAGATTTGATTATGCTGTCTTTAGCAACGCACGAAATCCACTTTTCAATATTAAGAGAGGTTAGTGGCTCAGGTGTCATTAAGTATTGCCGTTGCCTTATGTCATTATTCTACTCACATTTCGTTCACCTGTACTGTTTAGATGGTCACATTTCCTGGACAACAAGAGAAATGCTTTCTCTGTGGCCAAGTTGGTCATCTTGCAGCTGATTGTCGTGGTAAACCAGGAAATAATGCAGAAGATTGGAACTTGGTAGATGATAGTCCCATTTATAAGAAGAAATATCAGGTTCCCCACTAAGGTCTGCCTCGTTTCTGTCTGTGATTTTCATGTTCTATCTAAAATGATTCATTGTTTGGACAGTTCCTCCATATCTGGGTGCTACGAGAATATCTGGAGTATGACTTGGACATTCCAAACCCTCCTTTTACAATCAACTTTGAACGGATAGTAGATGACTTTGTATTCCTTTGTTTCTTTGTTGGCAATGACTTTCTCCCACACATGCCAACATTGGAAATTAGGGAGGTATGTATGAGTCATTGCTTTAGAGAGCCCAATACCAGAAGAAAACACTACCTTACTCATCTTATTCTTAGCGTGTGTCTCTTCCTTATTCTATATCTGGCATAACAGTTTTGAGAAGAATATTGATGTTGCTTGATGGCTATTTTCATTTTCTGCTTCTTCCCACACTCACTTTTATTTCTGCTAGCCGTTCATTTGGTCTATTTAATTCATTCTCATTGCAAAATTCTTCAGGGTGCCATAAATTTACTGATGCACGTGTACAGAAGGGAGTTCTCTCTGATGGGTGGTTATCTTACTGAAGCGGGTGAGGTAATTTTTCTTCCCTACTGCCTACAACTGGCATTTCCTTTCTTCAGAGGTATCCATTCTCTTGGCCTCAGTAAGCAATCGATATCAATATTCTTTCTACGTCTTATTATAATTATAATTGTCCTCAATCTTTTTAATTGGACATTCTTTCAAGACAACTATATACATTCTCCTTTCATAAGCTAAAGAATTATGACTGTCTGATAATTTTCTTTAATTTTCCAAGTGTATTTGATGCATCTTCTACAAGTACCTGATACTTTATGAAATTTTCTAGTCTAGTATAACATTTGGCTGCTGCTTCTATTCAAGGATTTTGTATTAGATTGAGATCCTTGTTCTCTCGTATGATAATACTAATCGGAATTTTGTTATTCGCAGGTTTTCCTGGATAGAGTTGAACATTTTATTCAAGCTGTTGCTGTTTATGAAGAACAAATCTTTCAGAAAAGGACTCGTATACAGCAGGTATTTCGTTGCAATGCTTCACTACCTAGTGACTGTTTCAAAATTATAATTGAAGAACACCTTTATTCAGATGAAGTGACTCATAGTGCAAATATTAATTGGTGCTTGTTGAGGTTTTTTTAATGCTTTTTTTTGTTTGAATTTTTGGCAACTTTTTTTTGGTAACAATCACCATGTAGGTTAGATCAAAATTTGAACGACCTTGGGGATTATTTATGTTCCAAACAGATGGATGATTGGTCCACTGACTGAAATTGTTCACATAACAAAGCTGCCTTACATCTGAAATGCTGAGTTTGATTTTTAGTCGTCAGATTTCTATAGGCTACAAGTAGCCCAAGTTTTTATATAGAAATGCCCCATAGAATGTCAGCTGGCAGTGAAGAGTTTAGTGGGCAAAAAGGTGATATGGTGTACACATGTGATTGCATGTCAGGGAGACTTTTTTCTTCTTCCTTGTCATTTTGTTTGTTTACTTTCTTCTTCCATTCTTACACTTGTCTAATTATTTTCATTTCCTGTCAAATCAGAAGCACATAACATAACTTTCACATATTCGATTCTGCCTATTTGTAACCTAGAAAACTAGGATGTAGAATCTAGTTTTTCATTCTTACGGTAAATTCTTCTCAGGCTTTGGAGAATAACGAAGAAATGAAACTTAGAGCAAAAAGGGAGTCCTCTGGAGAGCAACAAGCACCAATTGTTGACAAGGTTTTTGAATCTGACTGTTCTAATTGTTGCTGTATATATGGATCAGTTAGATATCAAATAAAGATTGGAGATATAGGAACTTATTTACTGCACTTTTATTGAATACGAAGGAGGTCCAGATAAAAGGCTCTATCATAGCTGGGTAGTCAATACCGAGTGTTCTCTTGAAGCATACTTTAAAAATGATTGGAGGTTTCATTTCTTTTATTCGCAATTATGAACTGATTGGCCAAGTTCTTCCGATCTCTATCAATTTCAGCCCAGTTTGAGCTGTGACCAGTATTGTTAAAGGACTAAAAATGTGAAAACATTTTTTTCTTTGTGGTTTCAATCAGCAAGAACTTTCAATTTAACTTTCTACAAGATGTGTGCCATATCTAAATATTCAACTCGTCTATTTAACTGGTAAACCTGTTCCAGTTTAGTTATTTCAGCATTTTAGAAGGTTAAATGTGCTTTGTGCGGCTATATATTTTTCTCCTTGTCATGAAATGGTCCAAACTGCTTGCAGTCCTTTCTTAAAACTACTATTTGGCATCTAATTATGTATATGGTCCTCAATTGGAAGGACTGACAAGGACAAAGTCATTTCATTCGAAAGGGAAGAACTAAGTTATCATCTCTGTGATGATATATTTTACACTGCAATTGTCTTCAGGTTAAATTAGGGGAACCTGGATACAAAGAAAGGTATTATGCTGAGAAATTTGGTGTATCAACTCCAGAGGAGATGGACAAAGTCAGAAAAGATGTAGTAAGTTGCATCTGTCTTTTCTGATTCTGATGATTCTCTGACTCTCTTTTGTTGCAAGTAAACTGAGTGATGGGTTTTTCATTTAACACCTACTATGTTCTTAAAGAAAACATTACCTCCCTCTTACCCCGTGCCCTTAAAAACAGTGAAAATGTAAGATATGATGAAAGAAACTATAGAAGGGAATAGTTGCCAAGTTCATACATTTAAAATATCCAAGGATGAGCTAGATTTGCTAAATATTTGTTTTGGTCATAGTGGACTATTTCACTAGTACTGTTTGTCTCGAAAACCTTTTGTTTGATGACAATGCGGAATATCTGTTTGTGTGTACAGGTGTGGAAGTATGTGGAAGGTTTATGTTGGGTTTGCCACTATTACTACCAAGGTGTTTGCTCTTGGAAATGGTCAGTTTGAGTTAGCATGAGATTAAATTACCCTTTCTGCTATTTTTACCCTACATTTCTTTATGTCATCTATATGCTTAGGGTAGTCTAAATGCAAACCCTAGCTGTCATATGTGGATATACTGGTCTATGTGCACATGTGGGTTGGTGGATATGTATATGATTAATGTGCTTAGGTACCTCGTGATAAGGATATACTCACTACAAGGTATGTTGCATATGTGTTGAATGGTGAAAGATTTGAAATTTCACAGGTGTGATATTTCATCCTGTAGAACTAGTGTTTGTTGCAGGCTACACCTTGAAACTTCTTTCAGATGTGAGTTTCTCTATAGGGTAAATAGGCAAATAGACTTGAAAGCTGATAAGAAAGATCTTCTGTGAGGAGAGTTGAAAAAAAATAATGTGAACTAGGAATAATGTGAACTAGGGATGACAATGGGCTGTGCTGTCCCAAAATGCCATTATTTTGGTCTTGAGTTTCTTAAAACTACAGACCAAAACAACGTTGTTTTGGGCAATTAAACTAAAACAACATCATTTTGGGGGAGGGGCTCTGGCTGCCTTGACATCCCTCCCTGGCCCAGGCCAGGCTCTAGTTGCCATCCCTAGTAAATGCTTTTATCACTATTTATCAACAGGCCAGGCAGCTCCGGGCCGAGCTCCAGTTGCCATCCCTAATAATGCCTTATTACTATCTGAATTTATCTGAACATGTAATTATTTCTGCAACCAACACCGGTAATGTCACTATGTTTTTCAAGTAGCTCAGTTGGTGACATAGCACTCATCTTGCTACCTCGACTACTTTGTCCTAAGCAATTCATCACCACCACCCTTAATACTACTGCCATCCTACTCTGCATTCACCATGATAACTTATATCATGTTCATTAAAACTTATTTTGTTGATCTGTCATGGCCATGTCGATTTTGCAGTATTTTACCCATTTTTCCCCCACCCTTAAAATTGTGGTAGCCTTAAACTACATTTACTTTGTAGAGATGGTTATGCTAGTTATTGCTTTTAGCTTGTAGCTTCTAGGTCCAAATAATGAAGCTCTTTGTGACATGTACATTAGCTGCAAAACCCCAAAAGTCTGAATGACGTTTTCTAACAGTGTATAACTTTAGATGGAACTGATATTTTTGTTTTTCACTAACATTTTTATCCTTCCACTTTATTTTTCAGGTTCTATCCTTACCATTATGCTCCATTTGCTTCGGACCTTAAGGATTTAATTGATTTGGAAATAACATTTTTCCCAGGGGAGCCATTTAAACCTTTCGATCAGTTGATGGGTACCTTACCAGCAGCAAGGTTTTCTGTCACCTTAAAAATGATTCTCCCTAAATTTGCTTATAATTTGATGTTGCATCTACTAACCTTCTTTGTTCTTACTGCATCGATATGTGCATTACAGTTCTAATGCTTTGCCAAAAGAATACAGGAAATTGATGACTGACCCATCATCACCCCTCTCTAAGTTTTTCCCCTCAGGTAAGTGGATTGAATGGAGTTAACAATATGTTTTCTTGGAAATATTAGCCTCATATACAAAGGATATTTCAACAAATTTTCTTTTTTATTTTTTTGGCAGATTTTGAGATTGACATGAATGGAAAACGCTTTGCCTGGCAGGTAATTTCTTCCTTACCGAGTAATAAGAAAAGTTTCAAATATTTTTACTGTAAAAATTGAAATTAATCACCCTTTCTGCTTTGGAGTTCAGGGTGTTGCTAAATTGCCATTCATTGACGAGAGAAAGTTGGTTGCTCAAACCAGGAAGCTCGAGACCACTTTGACGGTCTGAACATTAATATCTGAACTAGTCCTTAGTAACTTTTGCCGTTGCATCCTGTTTCTAAACTATCATAGGTTCTGACTACATGTTTACCACTTAGTGAATGTTTTAAATGGCAGTAGTTTCTGAAACTTGGGAAGTTATTTAACTGACTTTCAGGAAAATGTGTACAGTTATGACCATGGGACTATGAATTAGAAAACAATTTTTTGTGTTAACAAGAGAAACTAAAGTTTGACCATACTTATTCTAAAACTGATTTAAAAGAAAAAAATTGAGTGGATATATATGAAAATTTTCTATCATCATTTGAGTCAGGACATGCAACATTAGTCTTATCAATTATGTAATAGATACTGTTACACCAATATATTTCTGTAACTGTAGATTTTGGACTAGGTCAGGGGTTCATCGAAAACTTTATGGTCAAGAAAATAACCATGCTTATTAACTAGTCTTTCTGGTGGATTTAAATACTCAACTACGCTGATGTTCAACTTCTTGCGTACAGGAAGAAGAACAGTTCCGAAATAGTGTGATGCTAGACTTATTATATGTACATCGAGCTCATCCTCTGGCCCGACAAATCATCTCATACTATCATGCTTGCTATCCCTTATACCCACGAGAAAAATTTGCTGTTGAGATTGATACAAGTGCAAGGTTAGTTTGTTCCAATATTACTATTTTCTTCTGGTCATTATTTATTATTGATGTCTGCTGTCTTGCATTTTAACTGTGGCTGATTCTTTGCAGTGGTGGAATGAATGGATGCCTTTGGTTATCTGAGAGGAATGATTGGAAAAGTTCCGTTCCATCCCCTGTTAGCGGATTGCAAGACATAGAGGATAATTGCGTTATGTATGTAATGCTTTTGCTCTTACCGTTTTGGGAAGCTGATGAATCCTCTAAAATACTGGTTTATTTTGGCGATGCAGAAATGTCACATATCTTAACCCTTTGAAGTATAAACACACCCCAGAACCTCCAAAAGGTGTTGTCATACCTGAAAAGGTACCTCATTCTTTATGCTTATCAAAATAATTTACTGGTTTTTATATACGAGCAAGAGAACCAAGGAAGTGGATAGTGGACATTGATAGCATCCACTAAGATCATGGGACATGTTTGTTTGTTTGTTTAAGGTAGAGTTATTGCTACAATGGTAAACTAAGAGAAGTTATATCTGAAGGAGACAAAAAAAGGTCTAGCGCTCCATTGTCTAAAAGCTTTCGAAATTTCTCAGATCTATCATTTGGGAGTGATGTTAGGTGGCATCTAAAGGCATTTTTGTGTTGCAGAAGCTTGATGTTTATCTTGGGGTTTTAGCTTACAAAACATACGAGGCAATGAAGTGTAGCAACTACATGCAACTTTTGTGTTTCAGCAGCCTGACTTTGAATTCGATTTTAACCTGGGATCTTTTCTACAATGCATATGAAATTATTCATGTAGGAATGGGTAAAGAAACATGATTTTTGCTAGTGATGAACAAGTGAAATTTCATAAATTGCCATTTGCTGTGGATGTTGCATCTCCTCTGTATGGAAATGTCATAGCAAATTATACATTGTACTTTCTTGAATGACTGCAGTTTACTTCTGCTGCAGATACTGAAACCAATAGACATTAAACCCTTCCCTACACTATGGCATGAAGACAACAATGGCCGACGCCAGCAAGGCAGAGAAAGGTAGGCATAAAAGTTTAGATACATGCAATCACATATCCAATTGGTCTCTCTGAACCTTGGAATCATTTTAGTGGATTGGTTTGGTTATATCTGTTCCTTGGGGGTCCAACTGCTGTGTTTGAGGTGATATTTGCAACAGAAACTATGTACTTGCATTGATGTATGAAGTGGAGGATAGGTAAAGGTGCTGAATCTCAGCTTCCCCTATGGAGAGGATCTCAGAGTAGCAAGTACAATTTCTATATTGCATCTATTAATGATTGAACTCTGTTTTAACATCTGTTTACAGGCCGCAAGTGGCTGGAGCAATAGCTGGTCCTTTATTGGGAGAAGCAGCTCATAGACTGGTGAAAAACACGCTAAACATGAAAACAAATGGCTCATCCTCTAGATTACCTGAGCAACCACCATACCGAAATGTTCAAGGCAATTCATACAATAGGATGAGGCCAGCTGGATCTTCTGGTTATGAAAAGGGGTATGCTGATGATGTTGGTAACTATAATGGATATTACAATTACCAGGAAGGCCTGGTGAGCAATGCCAGATATCCTCCCTCACCCCATGATGTACAAGGCAATCGGCACAACCTTAGAGCTCAAGAGAGGATACAATACCATGATTTGAGGACTGGTGTGTCTGCGTTGACTATGGAAGAAAATATCAGAAGTAAACAACCTACAGTAATTCAGAATTTCCACCACCAGTTTGAGCAAAATGTGGCTCCGCTTCCAACGCCACCAAACAAGTGGATCGATAAAGGTCAAAATGGAAATGCTGGGATGTACCTCAAACCAGAAAAGCAGGTGAAGCAGGTTTATCAGATTAAGACAAGGGTAGCCCAGGATACGTCTGATCCTGCAGCTCAAATTCCTGATCTCAACAAGCTATAAGGTTTGGCATGCTTTGTCGAGAAGGGTAGCCCAGGGTACGTCTGTTGTCTTTCTCGAGATATATTGACACTGATGTCACCGAGATGAGCTGTTACATGACGAGCATGATGAGATAATTTACTGGTTCTGGTTAGGCATGTATGCTCAAAACGGGCATGTATAGTGCAGGAATGACATTTGAAGACAGTTCCAACTTGGCAGGGGAGTTAGCATATTGTACAAGTACACACTTGGAGTTGGTCCATGCCCTTTAGGTGTTTCTATTCACTAGCAGAGGAAAATGTACAACGCCCATGTTCTAATGCTATCATTTTTGTGATAGATAGGGAATGAATCTAGTAGAGTAGTAGAACCTGTAACATTATTTCTTTTTAAGGAGTATACTCGGCAAAATTTGCTTGTTTGTGTTGTATAGTATTGCTGATGCAATCCATTGAAGCTGCAGTTTGTATGTTTTGAACACTTTGTATGAATAACTTTTAGCCATGAGAGCTTATTCCTTGTGCTCGTAAAATTGTTAATGTACTTTGCGTCAGTTCAAATCATGGAGTACTTGACATTGAGTACGAGCTTCATACTTTAGTTAGCTTAAATGTTTCCGTTCCACCTCCATAAAGCAAAAAATTTAGAATAGAGAAGTAAGAAAGAAGCATTACCTGATCTTTTGACCTTGAGTACGAGTTCTATGGCTTAGCAATAACTCGTAGGCAAGATTACAAATTTACAATTTTTATATTTACCAAAAAAAAAAGATCACAATTTTTACAGGTTCAGATAATGGCTTTTATGCACTTCTGTGTGATTCATTCATTATAAAGCCTTTGAAATAAGTAGGATTTATCAAAGCCTCAGTTTCCCTCGGAATGAGTTTGGACATATATTAAATGAGGAGTAAAGCAATTACCTAACATTTATGATGAAAGTAGAAAACTGTTAGCCCTTTCTATCCATTATTGCAGGAAATACCCGAGCAAGAACAGAACAAAGAAGAAAAGTAAGGTTCCATATATCAAAAGAGCCTTCTGATCAGAAGTGAGTGTATTGCCTCCAAGACCATACTGTTGGTTCTGTGCAAAACCAGCAATTTCCACCCTCTTACTCTCAAAGAAGCTTTTGGCAGCCCCACAAGTTGGACACCTCCAATCTTCAGGCAACTTGTCAAACTGAAACCCTGGTGGTATTGGATATGATGGGTCACCAACAGTTTCATCATACTTGTACCCACAAGATCTGCACTCATAGATCCCAGTGTTCAAAACTGCAAACTTCTCTTCTAGCCTGCGTTTATCAAACTTTCGTTCACTACCTTCAGCTTCAGCTGCTCCAGTGCTGGATTCTGTTGCTGATGTATTGGTTTGGTTCGAAGCTGGTGTCTTGTCTTCTTTTGAGAAATCAATGGATTGGACGGTGAAATGAGCCTTTTGAGGCTTACAAATAGAAACAAAAGGTAGTTTGCGGATATGGGTTCTGGCTTTTGGATGGGCAACTTGAGAAAGATGGAAAGAAAAAATGGGTCTTGTAGTTGCACAAGCCATGAATGGAATAAATTGGAAGGTTTCCAATGGCTTCCTGAGCTTAAGTTGATTCAAGTGGCTGGGAATTTTTGAGTGTAGGAGGAATGAAGAGGATCCATGGAAAGGCATATGCTGCTGGGACAAGGCATTGGTGGTAGGAGGTGTTGGATAAGGTGGGGAACAATCAAAGATCCCAAACAATCCATACAACGGGCTTGAATGAGTGTCTATGGATGGATCTCTGTTTTCCATCATAGCCCAACAATAACTGTTGCTCTTCAGTCCAGTTCATGTTTCAGCGTCCAATTCAAGCCCTAAACATACTCTGCACCTACAATCCTGTAACTCCTCTGATCTTTCAGAATTAAAAAAAATTCTAGTTGAAGACTATTGACTATTGTTTGAAAAAAAACAAAAGAAATGCCCTTTGAATGTTGAAATAAAGAAGAAATGGGTCGTAAATTTTAAATTTAGAAGAAATCAAAGTTAAAAATTTAAACAAACAATTTTTTATATTAAATTTGAAAATATAAATAATGTCCTAAGCTAATAGGCTTATAAGCGTTATACTAATCTATTTTCCATTTTCAAGTGAAATGAGAAATTTTATTGGTTTTAGTATTTAGAAAATGGGTCTAAAATCTAAATGGATTTTGGATTAAATTTTGAAATAAAGAAATCATAGGAATTAATACTAGCTCGTTGAGTTTTAAGATTGTACAGCTCGTGGTTTGGACTTAAGCTTGTCAGATAAATTTGGATTCTATTTCGGTCTTAGTTTCAATCTTACTTTTTATTTTATTAAATGAATTTTTATTTAATAAAATACTCATATATGAGCCTTAGGGCTTAAAATTTTAATAAATGAGGGATTAAAAAAATCCTAAGGCACTAACTTAGTACCAAAGGCTCTTAATTGATTTTAATAGATTTGTACTTGAGATTGTACAGGCCTGTGGCTTGGACTTGAGCTTATAGTTATTAATCTAGATGAATTTGGATTTTTTTTAATCTTACTTTACTTTTTAATGATTTATTTTATTAAGTGAATTCTTAATTTGAAACACCATACAATCACTTAACAAATTTGAAACACCAGAAATGATTGCTTTTAGGTTCATTCTATGATTGGATCTATATTAAGTATTTGGCCACTAAGTATAGGACTTAATTATTTGAAAAAAAATCCTATTTAGTTTGGGTTCTTGAGAACTAAGGGTCTAAATGACAATTTTTTTATGTTGATTTTGAAACCATACTCCTAATTAAATTAGCATAAAGAGAAAATAAGATACAAAATTCACATAACACAAAAAATTATATCATGAGAAGTTGAGGGATAGACCATTGTTAAATTACTTTTTACTTCACTGATCTTTTTTCACTAACTTAGATAATGTTTGAATGCTACTTTTTTTATAATTTTTTTCAAATGTCAAAATTATTTCTTTTCATTGAGTCCTTGAAATAAGACAAAAATAGATAGAAAAACAAAATTTTAGATTAAATACAAGAACAAAAATAAATAATTTAGTCTAAAATGACTAAATAGAGATAAGCTTATCTTTTTTCATGACACTTTTCCATATTAAATTTTCTTGCACCAACTTTATGTTATCTATCTTATAAGATCTTTTAATATTATCACTTTGAAAGTATTGATAATTATGTGTCCCTCTTTGTAGTTTCACTATGTTTCTTCTGTAATCCTTCATCCTTCTTGTCCTTATCTCCCTCTTGAATTTGGTTAGTCCTCCTTTCTTCATTCTTTCCCAAGCTCTTCCTTTTCTCCAAATCTTATTGTGTTTTTATTCTTTGCAGGAACTTGTTTGGCTTTGAACTGCTCTTGGTTAGTTTCTTTCATAAGCAGTTGTATTCCTCTCCTTCTCCTCCTCCTCCTTCTTCCTCTTGTTTTGTTCCTCTCTTCTTTTAGTCTTCTTTGATCTCTTCTTGTCCAATTGACTTTATTGGCTTTTTTCTTTTCCATTTCCCAACCAACTCTCTTTACCATATTTATAACTACTTTTAAAATTTTCCATGGATTTAATATGGACTTTTAATATTTATAATTATGCATTCTTCTTCCCCATAACCTGTCCTTGATGTCTTTTCTATTAATCTGACAAAATTTGATTCTCTCTTCCCCATCTCTCAGCCCCTCCCCAAACTTTTCGGTTCATCTTTTATTTCCCAATTTTACCTTGCTCCCTTATCCAAGAGATGTTAGCTCTCACCTAGCTTATACTATTCCAAGCTCAGCATCCCCTCCTTAGGACCTAACCCAAACTATTCTCTCTTCTCAATCAAGCCCCTCCAATGGGCAAACTCCAAACTGTGTTGGAAATAGGTGGTTAGAGATGCTCCTTAAGTCAAACTCCACTTTTGTCCTTCCTTATCCTCAAGAGGGAGCACCATTACTACATAACTCTAGAGGTCCCCAAAGAAGGAGCCAAAAGATGGTCCTTATCACTAGTAGGTTATTTCATAGGGAAAAGGACAACTTTTTTGTAATTAATAATTAGGCTATATACCATTGGATGCTATTAGGACTAAATACTTAGTGAAGATAACCTCTTGTATATCTTCCACTTTAAAGTTGAAGTTCAAAAAACAATTTAGGTAGGTTCTTAGCCTTTAACATTAGGCTAATATCTCTCCAACTTTGGTAGCCTGATATGCATCTTAATATTATACAACAAAACCAAGTACCATTATGGACAAACATCTGTGATATTTCTCTAGAATATTGATCCACCAAGGGTTTGAGCTACTTAGCAAGACACATAAGGAAACTAATAGGAATGGATGAGGCCAGAATTTTTTTAAAAAGAATTGGATATGTTAAGCTTTATGTGGTAATGGATATGAGGAAGGAGCTATCTAATACTGTTCCTCTCCAAAGTCTTGGAGCTAATGATCCTATCTATAAAGACTTAGATAAATTCTCTTATTAATAAAGACCAACATTAGCTGAACAAGGAAAAGTATGGAAACCTACAAGCAAGAGATTTATCATTGAAGATTATGTTAAATTTTTTGGGTTAAAAATTGAGGAACATTTAAATAAAACAAGGAACTCGGAGGTAGTAACCAATAAGGACCCTAGTCTTGTCTAGGATCCTAAAAGGTTGAAGGGAATGGAGTTAGTTGATTAAGGGAATACTACTTCCTATTATGAGCATTTGGGAGGCTAAACATGTAGTCACTCTAAGTCTAAATGCTAAAATTCTGCATAACGAGAATTAGTTTAACCAGAACAAGGCCTTAACAGGAATCAGTCCAAACTTTATAATGAACACTTAGAAAAATTAGCTATTCTATAAGACTTCAAATAAGAAACAAGAAGAAAATAAAGAAGGAATAATAAAACCAAAGGCTGAAGAAGCCTAACCTACCAGTAATGGCCATCCTTACTTATATTGTTAGGGGAATCAATTGCCCAAAAAACAACATTTGCTC
This sequence comes from Erythroxylum squamatum, assembly GCA_025629845.1. Taxonomy (NCBI): domain Eukaryota; kingdom Viridiplantae; phylum Streptophyta; class Magnoliopsida; order Malpighiales; family Erythroxylaceae; genus Erythroxylum; species Erythroxylum squamatum. The sequence goes on along the minus strand of JAOTBA010000003.1, from coordinate 24,067,890 downwards.
AAGAATTATATTATGGAAATAAAGCCTATGCTTATAGGCATTTTGAAAACAAAACTCAAAAGAGACAAGTGTAAGAAGATTCCTTATCTGGAGAGTCACTGGAGTTGGATCTCTAATGACCATTTCCACTATAATAATCACTATTTTTAGCTTTTGGCTTAAAACAAAATATAATTATCTCTTCTGGAATCTTTAAACTAATTTATTCATATTGCAACCTCCTTGGTCGAAGAAAAACTGAAGTTTTAGATTATTTTTCACTATAGTGCGAATAATGCATTTCAAAGGAATCAGATATAGGAAAAGCTAAATAATATCCATAATTTCATTAGCTCCTTTTAACTAATCCTAGGTGATTATAACAATATTATGCACTAATTAGAAACTGATGGTAATACATGTTTAATGAACTTCAATAAGCGTTTTTTGGAGATAAGTAAAACAAATTGAAGTAAAAAACTTAAAAATGGAGGGTTATTTCTATATTTGAAATAGCAAACAAAAGTGGCATATAAGGAAGAAACATGACAGGGCTCTTGTTGATAAGGCCTAGTTATTAAATTTTTCAGAAAGTAAAGATTTATTTGGTAATATACTCTTCTCTGACCATTATATGATTACCATCAAGAACCTTACTCTTAAACTGCCAAAGAGATCTCCTTTTCGCTTTAATAATTATTTGATTAAGGTTGAGGAATTTGAAGAAGCTATCATCAGGGGACTATCTTCATCATTTTAAGGTGATGGGGCTCTTATATGTGTATAAGGTAAGTTTAATTTGTGAAATAGGAGCTTAAGTTTCTTAATCAATCTGGAATCTACAACACATAATTTGCCTTTGGCCCTTACTCTCAAACTAACCATTATCTGATCATCATCAAGAACCTTACTCTTAAACTACCAAAGAGATCTCCTTTTTGCTTTAATAATTATTTGATTAAGGTTGAGGAATTTGAAGAAGCTATCATTAGGGGACTATCTTCAACATTTTAAGGCTATGGGGCTTTTATATGTATAAGGTAAGTTTAATTGGTGAAATAGGAGCTTAAGTAGCTTAATCAATCTAAAATCTACAACATAAAATTGATCTTATCTTCATTTTACTTGAAGCTTAAGCATACCTAGGAGGACCTTTACCAAGACCCTAGAGATTATCAATGTTGGGACCCGATCTGGGAACCGGATCCCAACCGAAAAACGGGAACGAAAAACGAAAAGCGAAAACAGAAGCAAATCGAAACTAATGTTTCGAAACGAACGGAAGCGACGAAATCAAAGCGAAAATATCGAATTAAACCGATACGGCAAACGAAGGCAAACGAAATGCTCGGAAATCATTTAGCGGAAGCAAACACATCCGTAGCATAAATCTTATAAAATTATCGCGTTGGAATCCGTAAGACCAATCCAATCCGAAATCCGGTACAATTTTTTTTTCTCATTCATTCCTTTTTCTCTTTCTTCAAACTTATTCTCAATCATATTATTTCCCTTTTGGAAATTTATCCTCATATA
>JAOTBA010000003.1:24055517-24066275 GCA_025629845.1 Erythroxylum squamatum | reverse complement strand
TTCGTAAACACCGGTTAATTTCATTTCTTAGACTTTACGCGCACTCTCTGTGGGATCGACCTAGACTCACCACTCTACAGTAGTAGTCTAGTAATTTTAATTTTGACTTGCGAAACGACGCGCGGTCACCTACTTAGATCATTCATGATTGATTAGATGATATAGGTAGAAGCAAACTTCCTTGTGCATCATTTATTGTTGAAGATGTTAAGAGAGTGATCTTTAAGCTTAATTAAGGTAAATCCCCTAGACCTGATAGTTTGAATGCACTTCTTAAAAAAAAACCCTAGCTCATCAAGGACTTAATAACTAAAGTTGTTCTAGAATTATTTAAAAATGACAAGTTGTTAAGGGAAATAAAAAAAAATATATATTTGTTTCATTCCTAAAATGCAAAACCGAAGTTCCTTCAAAGTATTCAGACGTAGACATTGTTACAATATCATTTATAAGTTTATTTCCAAATTTAGCTTTTAGAATTAAGGTTGTATTGAAACCTATCATCATTGAATCCCAAAGAGAATTTATCATAATTTGACAGGAGAAAACATTCTTATAGCCTAAGAGTTATTTAAAGGATATGGAAGGAAAAATTCCAATAATAATTATGTAATTAAAATGGATTTCCATAAGGCATTGGATTCAATCCATTGGAGCTATATCCTACATACTTTAAAGGCATCTGACTTTCCTTATACTTTCATTAATTGGATAAATCAGTGCATTTTTACTGCCTCTTATACTGATGATTTTCTACTACTATCATGAGCTGACGATAAATTGGTATGCACCCTTATGTTTGTCTCACAAACTTTCAAAATCAAGCAGATTAATTAATAGAAGTAAAAGCTATATGTTGGTTTTAGTAGTGTAAATTACATTACTCCTTGGCTTTCCTTAATTATACATCTACAACTTGAGGATCCTCCATTTTTTTTTTGCCTAAGATTACAAATAACAACCAAAGACTAAGATAGGAGAATGCTCGTCCTTGTTAGAGAAAATATAGAGGAGGATTAGTAATTAGTGCAATAGATCCCTCTTCTTTGCTAAAATGGTACAATTATTCAACTTCTTAACTCTTTACATATCTATTGGTCATCACATATATTCCTCTCTAAAGGGCTTATCAAAACCATTGGAAGGATGTCAATAAGTTTTTATGTTTAGGTAAGCTAAACAACAAATCATTTGCCAAAGTTAAATGGACAAAAGTATGTTTACTAAAGGAAGTAGAAGAATTAGGAATCATATCAATTTCATTAATCAATAAAGTGCTTATGGCAAAGAGTATAAAGAGAATTATCACTTTTTTATAAAGGTAAAAGCTTATGGGAAATGTGTACCAAAACCACCACCTTATGGTTTATGGATCAATTACTCAAGTTGAGAGAACACCTATAACAAAATATCATTTTTAGAATTGGAAATGGAAAATGGCTTTAATGTTGTTTGACAATTGGAGTAAGTTGGGGCCCTTATATAAGACTAGTTTTCTGCCAAGTTTAGGACAAATATTCCTAAAACTAAGGTAAATGCCATCTTGAATGTGAAGGATTGGGCTGTCAATTCCTCTATGTCTTAAACTGCATCCTAGAGGAAATGAAGATGACACTTATATTTGGCTAAAGCACACATTTAGAAAATTCACTAATGTATCTTATAAAGTAACTTTACTTCTTTAACAATTTTTTTTTTTGCCTAGTATGGAACAATTTGGTGCAAGAAAGCCCTTCCAAAAGTCTATTTTCTTATATGGCTTCTCTATAAGTTAGGGTTAGGAATATTAGATAGGTCAAATTTTCTCAACATTTCTCTTATCTATTATCTCTGTAGAACTAGTTGGGATTCATTGTAGCACTTATTCTTCAATTATGCTTTATCTATAGTTATATGGAACGTCATACAATTCATTTGTAAAGTTAAAGAAACAAGCTTATCTTATACGAAGGTTTTTGATAAGATTGATAGAGGAAGAGGCCTGTCTAATATTGATGAAAACAATCTTCAATATAACTTATGATAGCTCCATTTAATCCATTTGGAAAGGGAGAAATGTACAGTTATTCCAAGGTAAAGAAAGAACATATGAGCAAGTGAAAAAGGAGCTAATTACTAGGATTAAGTAGAAAATTGTTAGCAAATCAGCTCAATCTAAAGTTGCCCTCTCTTGGAACCTATAAATTGTCTGTACTCATCAACATTTTACAATAGGTTTCAATGGTCTTATAATGCCTTATCAATAGAGAAAATTGTGTTATCCTAGGCCTAATATATTTTGGATCATATTGTAAACTTGTTTCTAATTTTGACAATATATTGTTTCTTTAATTTCCAAAAAGACTTTCTTCTAAGAATAATGTCCAATATGTGTGAGTACGTATGATGATGAGAAAAATGTTTGTGTCATTTATGGTGAATCATATAGATCCTTTAACACCAATAAAAGCTCTTCTAACATTTCAGTTAAGGAAACCGAGTATAAAGTAAACTTATAAAAAAATTGGTCATTGCTAACCTGAAATGAATTAAAACATCCCTCAAGTATTCCATTATAAAAAAATTGACCACCTTGTTGTACACTCCATAATCAGACGAACCACATCATTCACATCAAAACTTCCTAAGAACTCAAGACCATTGTAGATGGCCTTTATTACACTCTTAAGATATAGGAACCAAATAAATTTACAAGAATCACTTATGGTAGGAATTTTCTTTTCTTCTTTTTTTTTTTTGCAATGCATATGTTGTCTTAGCATTAATAACAATAGCGATAATAACTTTTTTTTATATAACTTTATCCTTAGATGAATTTCTTATAATATCTCTTTTGCTCGTCAAGATAAAAGTGGGTTATTCTTAAATTCTTACTCATCTTAAAGTTCTATGCACACTTTGCTTTTAAGAATTCCTTTTTTAAGATCCAATTAGGTAGCCTATAGTTGGTTACCATCCGTGGCCATTAGTTAACAACTCAACCTTTTCAATTGATGTAATAGTTATATGAATAATAAATATGTACAAAAATTACCATCACTTATTCACTTTTATATAGGAATATTATGACTAAGTATAAATAATTCCATAGCTTAATAAATAACATGCCAAGACTTAATACATGTAATACCAATCATGTGTATAAAAATTGCCATCAATCATTAAATCAAAGAACCATATACAATTTAAATGGGAATACCATGATTAAGTATAAATAATATCTTGCCTTAGTACACACTATACTAACAATTTATTATATATAATACTATGACTATGTATAAAAAATACCATTATCCATTATAGATAAGTAAGATTTACACTATAAAGTGAGAATATAATAACATAATGGAAAGAATATCATATGTCAATAGAAACTATACCAAGACTCAACATTTCTAATACCACCCTATATACAACAGTTAACAAGATGCACTAAAAAAAAGTAGCAACTTAAGTAAAAAAAAAATGGAATATCATTCTAAGTACAAAGAATACCTTGGATCACTAGAAATTATACTAGTATTATGTATTAAAATGACGATGACATTTTAAAAATAAGTATAAGCTTTAGTGAAAAAAATGGGAATACCATCTTTGATTGCTATATTTATCTAATATTACACTTATATACAAAAAATACCATTATTCTTTACAAATAAATAACATCTATATATTCAAATGTGAATATAAATACTGAGTGAAAAGAATCTTCATAGAAAATATACCGAGACTCAAGATATTCAATAATAATGCTATGTACAAATATTACCATGACATTTTAAAAGTAAGGAATTGCTTCAACAAAAACGACAATACTAATCTTTGAATATAAAGAATATCCTAATTCAATACAAACTATAGTAGTACTATATTATCTAATATCATTCTTATATATATAAAAATATTATACATTCATTAAGATAAGTACAAATACTCTCTCAATTATTAATGTAATGCTCCTTTGAGTGTTTATTATCCTTCTTTGGTTGTATTACTCAAGTCGGCTAGAGACTAACTTGAAGAGGATAACTAAAAACTTCGAATTTCCAATAATAGAAACCAAATAATGATGCTTGAAGTTGTGCGAGCTTACATATATATGTGTGTATGTGGGAACGACATACATTTTAATATCTTTATAAAAATAGCTCTCTTATTTTACACTTCCTTTAAGTATGTATAAACTAGAGTTTCAATGCAATTTTTATATGAGATCTAAGATGTAACATTATCTATGATAATCATTATTCTATTAAGATATAGATATAATGTAATCTTTATTTAAAAAGGGATAACACGATATTAAGTGGAAAGATAAAATTTTTATGTTTTTCGATCAGATCCAAATAATTGAATAACTTGAAAAAACTTGAAAAATAAAATATAAAATTGCACCTAATTTGATTTTCTTGTTGAAATCCTTTCGAAACTTTTTTGATATGTCAACTATAGGCTGTTTGTGCGTGCAACCTCTAATAGTATCTATAAAGCAATAAAAAACACTCAAAACTCTTTGAGAGAAATTAACAAGAGTACTTAGCTCCTTTATACTTACTCCTATATGTATTAAAAAAGCATTAAGGCGTTTTATTTCTATTAAAATTAAATATTTCAATTATAATTAAAGCCAAAATTTAATTATAATTAATTTAATTTTAATAAAATTAAATATATTATATTTGATACCTAAGGTTTTTCAAACTTTATAATTAAGTCTAACTTAATTGTAATTGAAATTTCTCTTTAAACTACTCTTTACGTGTAACTCATTAGGTTTCTAATATATTGGCAATGATTATAAATTATAATTATAATTCATAATCAAAATTAGATATATTAAAGCTCTTTTTAAGTTATCTTTATTTCTTTAATTTATAATTATAGATCAAGATTTGACATTTAGCAACATGTCATGACCACCCAAATATTAGGAATGTCAAAGTGGTTTGACTTAACGTGTTCATGTATGGTTTTGATTTATAATTTAATCATTTCGTCATCCACTGTTCTAATTAGACAAAGTATGGATGTATTGTCTGCTCTTTTGAATCCATTTATATTCATTCTTGATAATTAATAATTGGTTTATAATGATATTTGAAAACACCTTTTCAAATGTCAATTTACTCTAACCAGATAATTCCTTAAACCACTACTAATCAAGAACAGTAGTACATTCTCTTTAATTACTTTAAAGTGATGAATTATTTATTGACTTACTCAACTATCTCCATATGATTCATACTGCATCCAAGTACTATCGACTGAATTACCCTAAATATGACAGTTCATAAGTAGCATAAAAAATAGTAATTCCCATATGAGATACCTTGGTAATCTCAAGTCTAAGGATCAAGTATATAACCATCATAATGAGGAAATCAATAGACATTTAAGTAATATTCTATTTGGGATCCTTATAATCGGGTCAATTCAGTGTATTTATTCTCTGATAAGCACCCACACATTAGATTAAGAATTTTCATACTTTAATTTAAGAGATCAGTTACATTCTTTATAAGAAATAAACATAACGTGTGCTAGTTTTATTGTTTCATCAATATCCTATCTTGATGAATCTATAACTAGGAACAATTTAGGAATAATATATAAATGCAGATTAAATCTCATAATTATAATCTCATCATAATTTTAATTACATAATAATTATTCCAGATATTTTACCTTTAGTATTGAACATTAAATGTAATTAACATAATATATAAAGATAAAGAATGCCTTTATTAACTAAATGTCATACATAAAATTGCAACTAATCGATTGGTATAAATTAACAATCTTGCACTAAACTAAAGTCAGTCGCCTAATCATCTAATACCATATCCTTCCATATGTCGATCATGTCCTTTCTGAGATAATGGCTTAGTAAGAGGATCTGTAAGATTCTCTTTAGTGGGAACTAGCTCTAATGTTATGTCTTTTCACTTCACTATCTCCTTAATCAAGTGAAACTTCTTAAATAAATGTTTGGACCATTGATGAGACCTTGGTTCCTTTGCTTATGCAGTAGTGCCATTGTTGTTGTAGTACAATACTATAGGCTCAATAATGCTAGGAACCATTCTAAGTTTAGTAATGAACTTCTTAATCCAAACCGCTTCCTTTGTTGCCTCTGACACTGAAATATACTCTGCCTTGGTCATTCATAATGAAGATATACCCTAACTGTGATCTACCATTTTCTGGATTTGACTGAAAACTAGCATCTGAATACCTTTAAACTCTCAGTTCAGCTCCTCCATAAACCAAGAAATCATTTTTAGTCCTTCTTGAGTACTTTAAAATGTTTTTCACAATCATCCAGTGACACTCACTTGGATTGGCTTGAAACCTACTTATAATGCTCAAAGCGTAAGAGAAATGTAGTCTAGGACATATCATTGTGTAAATGATTGATCCAATCATTAAAGCATATGGAACATAATCCATTTTATCTCTCTCTTCTTGTGTCTTAGGACACATACTCTGAGAGAGAAATCCCATACGATATGAGTAAGAATCCCCTATTGGAATTCTCTTTACTAAACCTCTTTAACACTTTGTCTATATACGTGAATTGAGATAACCTAAGCAATCTCTTTAATTTATCTCTATAGATCTTTATTTCTAAAATATAGGCTACTTCCCCCATATCCTTCATGGAAAAGTTCTTGGGTAATTAAATCTTTACAAAGTGGAGCATGGGTATGTCTTTTCCAATTAGTGATACGTCATCCATATATAGTAGTAAGAAAACAACTACACTCCTACTAATCTTCTTATAGACGCATAGTTCATCTCCATTTTTTATGAAATCAATCTCTTTAATCGTCTCATCAAAATAGATGTTCCAACTCCGTGATACTTACTTAAGTCCATAAATAGACTTTCACAACTTGCATACTTAATTAGGAAATCTCTTGGATTTAAAACCGTTAGGTTGTATCATACACATCCTTCAACAAATTCCCATTGATAAAAGCTTTTTTGACATCGATCTATCAGATTTCATAATCACGATATACGACTATAGCTAACAAGGTCCTTATAGATTTAAGCATAACTACTAAAGAAAATGTTTCATCAAAACCAATTCCTTTTTTTTATTTGTAACGTTTAACCACTAACCTTGCTTTGTACGTATGTATATTCCCATCCATATTAGTTTTCCTCTTAAAAACGTATTTGCATCCAATAGGTACAATACCATCAAGTGCATCCACCAAAGTCCATACTTGGTTAATACACATAGATTCCATTTCATATCTCATGCTTCGAGTCATTTTAAAGAATCAATGATAAAAATTGCCTTTTTAAAAGTAGTAGGCTTATAATGTATGAGCGATGAATTATCCTTCCCCTTTTCAATGTGTAGGTTTATTATAGTAGGCGGATGATGTATCATACTAGTGCGTCGCAGACTATTTGTCTCTTGAACCCTTGGCTGTATATCATATATATCAACTTAAGGTTCTTGTTTCATCTTGATATGAATTTGTGGCTCTTGAATTTCTTTAAGTTCTATCTCACTCCCACCACTTTCCTTGAGAATAAATTATCTTTATAAGAATGTAGTATGTCCTGAGACAAACACCTTTTGCTTAAGAGGATAGTAAAATTGATATCCAATACTCTCTTTCGAATACCCCATAAATTTACATTTATCTAATTTAGCTTGAAGATTATTAGATATTGCATGCTTTATATAAGCATCACATCCCCAAATTTTTAAGTGTGACAACCTTGGTTTACTACTAATCTATATCTCATATAGTGTCTTGTCAACTAATTTGGATAGAACTTTATTCAGAAGGTAAATAAAAATGTCAATTGCATATCCTTAAAAGGTGACAATAAGGACTCCATGACTCATCTATATCTAACAAAGTATAATTTCTCCTCTCAGATACTCCATTATGTTGTAGAGTTCTAGTGGAGTCTATTGTAAAATCTCATTCTCTTTCAAGTAATCAAGAAACTCGTGGTCCAAGTATTCACCACTTTAATATGATTTAATTGTCTTAGTACTTTTACCAGTTTGCTTCTCAACCTTAAGCCTAAATTCCTTGAACTTTTCAAACGATTAAGACTTTTATCTCATTAAGTAGACATAACCATGACTAGAATGATCATATGTGAACGTAATAAAATATGAGAATCCACCTCTAGCATAAGTAGATATAGGGCCATATATATATGAATATATAAGTCCTAGTAACTCATTGGCACGTTCTCCTTTTCCACTAAAGGGAAGTTTGGTCATCTTTCCAAATAAACAAGATCCACAAGTTTCATAGATTTATAATCAAAAGGATCTAAAATCCCTTCTTTATGTAACTTTGTGACTCTGTTGATATGGCTTAATCTACAATGGTATAAATAAGATGGATTTTGGTTACTTAAATTTCCTTTCTTGCTATTTATGTTAAGGATTGACCTTTCAAAACCTAATTAATACAAACCATTTATTAAGTAATCCAGATTCATAATAAACATTATCTTTATAAAAAAACCTCTTATTCTTAATAATAAAGACAAATCTATTCAAATCTAAATAAGAAATACAAATGATGTTTCTAGTAACAACTAGAACATAATGAAATTGTTTAGTTCTAGTTTAAAGCTAGAAGGCAAAGTTATACTATAACTTTTTACAACTAATGCAAAAACTTTTGCTCTATTGCCTACTGGCAGATCCACTTCGCCTTTCCTCAACGATCTACTCGATGTTAACATCTATATGTTATTACAAATATGAGAACCATATCCAATATTTAATACCCAATAATATGGAACAGAAGTAGAAAGATTGATCTCAATCATAAACATACCTGAAGAAAGAACTTCTTTAAGCTTCTTATCTTTCAAGGTAGCAAGATAGGCTGAGTAGTTCCTCTTTCAATGTCCATTTCCTCTATAGTGAAAACATGTGCACTTGTCATTGCTCTTCTTCTTAATACAAACTTTTGATTTTGCAACTCTAGCAAACACCTTCTATTTCAATTCATGATCCATGACAAAACCTAATTGGCTTAACTTTTTAATATAGCCAATCATCTTCAGCATACGTAGGTCAATTGAAGATCCTTCTACCATCTTGCTTTGAAATATTGCTTTGGAGAACTAATATCTCTCCACGCTGCTTTGCGCAAAAAATAACTCCTTGAGATGTAAAATTATAGTAGGAGCATCCATGTTCTCATACTGCCTCTGAAATTTCGGAGACATACTAGGCAACATCACATATGTAGCTTATTCAATGTCATCAATATAACGTTGATATCTCTCCTAAGCCGCGTTAGTCACATCTGAACTAGGCTTTGGTGGAATAAAAGTGTTAAGAACATACATTGGTGGAATAACAGTGTCAAGAACATACAAATTCTTTTCTTGTCTGAGAATAATTCTCAAGTTGCCAAACTAGTCTGAGAAATTAGGTCTAGTTAGCTTGTTAGCATCTATGATGCTCCTCAATGTTAGATTGGTACTCAGCTTCTTTTGATAACCAAAAGACATAAAAGAGCAAACATTAGTTTATATTATAAAATCAAATAAAATAAGGACTTTAATAAATATTTAATTACCCCATTATTTTATTCAAAATAATATCCCTCATTATTAAATCGAGAAATTATCAAATAGTTTCCTAGTAAGCTATGATTCCACTAAAAATTAGTTGATCTTTAGTTTGCTCAACAAACCAACTAAATTTAAATCAAGTATATAATAACTTTATTAATTACATCTTATGTGACTCCTAGATCTGTTAGGTGACAACTCTTTGCCAAAATATATCTTATATATTATTCCTAATCCTACCTCTAAACTCATATTATCATGAGTTTGCTCATTCAAATCATACAAATTTAATTAAAAGGAACTCATTAATTTAAGATAAAACATATTTGGGTTAAAGAGGTCTTGAATTTGCTTAACAGGCCTTACAATAAATAAAACTATGATTTTATTCTTAAATAATGGAAGGCAACTGTCACGTTCTCAACGTTACTCAATATTTAATTTAGGGATTTACAAATTTAGAAATTTTTGGTCTCATCAAAATAATATAATCTTATTATATTAAAAATGTCTAACATAATTTCATAAATTTTTTCCGACATAATCTAATTATGAAATAAATCCTTTAAAACATTTACTTGATTCTAATTATTGAATTGATAACTAATTTAATTTAATGCTTCAATTCTTGATTAATTAAACTAAATTACAAAATATTCCTAATAATTATTATCCTTTGAAAACAAATTTTAAACATTTAGAAAAAAACACTTTTTCAATTTTATTAGGAATTTAAACTGATTTTATCTCAATTAATTTAATTTAAATTAAATTAAGGTTTAAAACATATAGTGGGGACTATCTAGTACGTGCAGTGCATGCACATAACACTTTATGTGAGGTGAGTCAACCTCTAGTGTTAAGCATACGCTGGCAGCGTTTGCTGCAGACGATATGTCCCCATGTCATTTTTCCATAATTAAGTTTTACAGATTTACCGCTGCAGCTCCTCTGCTTCTATCTCACGCTTGAGCTTCCTGCTTCATGTCTTAAAACGTCGTGTATTGGAGTCCTCCATCCCAAAGTTCTGAATACCGTACCGGACTTGGTACCGGATTGGGCTCTGGAACGTAACTGTACCGGTACCGGTCGGTACCGGTACCCGTTTCGGGATATTTTTTAAATTTATAAAATAGTCCCTAAACTTTTTAAAAATTGCAAAATAGTCCATATTGATAT
>JAOTBA010000003.1:24044745-24055417 GCA_025629845.1 Erythroxylum squamatum | reverse complement strand
ACCGGTATTTTTTACCGGTACATTTAAACCCGTACCGGTACCGGATTCTGGCCGGTACGGTACGTACCGGCCGGTACGGAACGGAATCCCAAACATTGCGTCCATCCCCTTTATATAACTTCTGTTGTAGGCGAAAAATAATCACTATTGATTGCTCCTGGTGAAAATCTGTTGTTGCTAGCAATAGAAGGCGACTCACTAGTGGCGATTCGTTACTGGTTTAGTCCCTCGTCACTTCAGGTGAAAAACAACTAGAAAAATAAAAACAAAACAACCCAAAAAAAACAAAAAGGGCGACATACACCATAATTCTAATTTTTCTTCTTGATTTGAAATTATTTAGTGTAAAAGCAAAGTTAATACATGACAAGTTCTATAAACAATTTTTAGAAGTAGATAACAAACAAAGAAATGCGACATAAAATTTTCCCTGAAAATGATTTCAAAAAATAATTAAATCATAAACCTTAATACGATAATCAAGATTTTCAACCTTAATTTTTATCAAACCAATAGCAATCAAGAAATTAATTTAAGTTAAATAATTAAAGGAGACTCTGATGCCATTGCTAGGAAACCAATTGTGATTAAATTACGAATGCAACAAAAAATAAAATTTTTATAATTTTCGATTGGATTTTAATAATTGAATAACTCAATAAATCGAATCATAAAATATGAATTGTACTTGATTCGATATTCCTGTTGAAATCCTTTCGAACTTTTTACATGTGTCAATCATGAGTTGTTCATGTGTCGAACCTCTAATAGTTTCCACAGAGTAGTTAAAGTCTTTTAGAGGAATTAGCAAGAGTGCTAGTTCCCTTATGCTTATTCGTATATATATATAGAAAATTCATTAGGGTGTTTTTTTAATCAAAATTAAATATTTCAATTAAAATTAAAGTCAAGCCCTAATTATAATTAATTTAATTATAGTAAAAGCAAACATCTCATATTTGATCCCTAAAATTTCTCAAACTTTATAATTAAGTTCAACTTAATTTAAATTAATTTTTCTCTTTTAAACTGCCCTTTATGTGTGAACCGTTAGGCCCCTAATATGTTGGCAATGATTATCAATTATAATTATAATTCATATTATAATTAGATAAATTAAAACTCCATTTAATTTATCATACATTCTCCAATTAAACATTTTATAATTATTTATCAAGATTGATGTTAGTAATATATCATAACTACCCCAATATCATGAATATAATAGTAATTTGACTTAACATGTCCATGGCATGGATATGATGCATAATTTAATCATTTTATCACCTAATGTTCCAATTGGACAGAGTATGAATGTAATGTCTACTCTTTTGAATCTAATCATGTTAGTTCTTGCTAATTAGTAATTGGTTTATAATTGATATTTAAAAATACCTTTTCAAATGTTAATTCACTATGGAAAGAGAATTCCTTAAATTACTACTAATCAAGAATAGTATAACATTCTCTCTAATTACTTTAGAATGACTAATCTTTTTGTTGACTTAACTATCTTTATATGGTTCATATTGTATCTAAGTATTATCGACTGAATTATCCTAAATAAGATATTTCATAGGTAGCATCAAAACATAAGAATTCCCACATGAGATATCTTAGTAATATCAAATCTAAGTATCAATTATACAATCATTATAATGAGGAAATCTACATGCAAATAAGTAGTATTTCGTTTGGGATCTTCAAAATTAGGTCAGTTCAATGAACTTATTCTTTAATAAGTATCCATACATTAGTTTAAGTATCTTCATACTTTAATTTATAAGAATAATTACTTTCTTTATAAGAAAGAAATATAAAGTGTGCTAGTTTTACCGTTTCATTAATATCCCGTCTTGATAAAACTACAGCTAGGAACAATTTGAGAATAATACATAAATGCAAATTGATTTTCATAATTATGATTATATTATAATTTCAATTACACAATAATTAATTAAGGGATTTTACATTTAGTATTGGACATCAAATGTAATTACCATAGTAGATAAAGATAAAGATGCCTTTATTAATTTAATAGTAATGTCTAATACCATAAAAAATAAATACATGAAATTTAAAATTGTAATTAGGAGTAAAATTGATTGTTAAAGATAAATAATTTATAAAAATAAAAACGAATCAATAGAACGTGTAAAAGACAAACATAATATAAAAAGAATATGCTATATAACAATAAATAAATAATAAAATATTTAAATGATTGAAGCCAAGTTAAATTGTTGGTTAAGTAATTAATTGTTAGAATTTAATTTCAATGAAAGTTTAGAAATTTTAATATTGACTTTTTATTTAAAGATATTAATATTAAAATTGTAAATAAAAGTTATCAAAGGCATTTATATTGTTAGAAAGTGGTTCAATTATAGAAGCACTTAGATTAAAAATAAAAATGAAAAGAACTAAGTAACCTAATTGAATTAAATTAAAGAATGAAAAAATTTAAAAAAAAAGAAAGGTTCTTCAATTAGGACGTGGAATGTAATTGTAATGTGGCATGGTTGGAGTGGACGAACAACATGACCTAAAACAGTATGACGTGGCTACATGTTAATAATTTTTATATTTACACAAAACACACCAACGCTCTCTCTCTCTCTCTCTAACCAGTTCATTTCTCCGATTTCATTTTCCTCCCTCTTACATCATCCCCTGATCCCCAAAATGAAACCCATTCTTTACACATGAGAATTGCCCCCTCCCTCCCTCTCTGTCCAAAACCCTTAACAATTTTCTATCAGATCCAATTCTACAAACTACTTATTACTCGATTCATTCTATAGATCGAATCCATTTCTCATCTGATCCTCTGGTAACGCTCCTTCTCTTCCCAAATTTTGTTATTTTTTCTGTATCTTTAATTTAATCGATTTGATTTTCTTGGGATCACTTGTATGTAATTGTGATACGTTTCTGTTGAGCCTTTAGATTTATCGGGTTTCGTTTCTTGATGTGTAGGTTTACTTGGGTTTGATCCAGTTCGTTGAAAGATCCTTTCTTTAGGGGAGGTATTGGTGATCTGTGTGAGAAGTTAGTAATTTAGGGAGTTTTTGATCTCAGTTTAATCGAATATGGCAGCTCCTGTGCCTCCAGGGGCACCTAGGCAACAATCCCCATCTCATTATAACCCTAATTTTCAGCAAAACCCTAATTTGTTGTCCGATAATATGCAAAATCTCAGCCTTAGTCGATCACAACGCCCCAATTCGGCTCCTAGGCCATCACCTTTCGGTCAGCAGCCACCGTCTTTTCCCTCTACTGGTCCTTCGCCACCAATGTCACGCCCTGGCCCTCCGCCTCCTGGTGCAGTCCATAGATCCTCAGGACCTCCCTCAGGGTCTCCTCCACCTACATTGCCTCAGAATTTGGCTGCTGGTAGGCCAACTGGGCCACCATTTGGTCAGCCTCCACCTTTTGGTACCAGACCTCCTCCTGGGTCGTTTCCTGTTTCTGCTGGCGGTAATTTTGCTATGGGTGGTCCTCCTGGTGGCCCGCCACCATCTCAGGGACCACTTGCACCGCCCTCTGGGACTCGTCCAAATCCTGCAGCTCATGCTTCTTCACTGCTAACAACGCCCCCAACCAGTTCATTAGGTGCTTTAGCTAGTAATGGGCCTCCAGCACCCACTTCTCAGGGTGTGCAACGGTTTTCTGCATATGTCCCACCTCCGGGGCCTCCACCCACAATGGTATCAGCTAGTGCACCTCCTCCAGTGCCTGGTATGCGTCTTTTGGCAGGGGGTCTGGGTGTTAACGCTCAGCCCCGGCCTCCATTTTCAGCATTACCGCAAGGGGTACCACCATCTTCATTGCTGCCTCAAGGAATTTCTGCACCTGGAGACGTTCCATTTGCACAACAATTGCAATCTCAACAGGTATCAGCATGTTTTTTTGCTTGTGTTGGAGCCTTCATGAGCTTTCCTTGTCCTTTTTCCTGAAACTACATTCATTTTTCTCATGCGCTTTCAGATAATATGTATACCATAATCGACTTTGTCAGTTTTGTGTTTCTATTAATAATGCCTTCCTGTACGTGGATTGCACTTGCTGCTTCTTTTCTTTTCTTTTCTATTTTTTGGGTCGTTGAAATGAAAAGGGAAAGGAGAAGAAAGTGACTTTGGATTTGGTTACTAAAGTTAGTGAACCACAAGTTTGACTAGACAAGTTTGTTTTGTCCCGGTATCTCTCTCCTGTTAAATTGTCACCTTTTTCCCTTTTCAAAGCAATAACATTACTGACTTCCATGGATTGTGGCCATATACAAGTAACTGAATTTTTCTATGTTTTACCACAATTTTGTTTCTAGCAGTTACTGTTATGCTACGATTGGTCATTTTTGGACTTTGAGTACTAAACTTAAATGGAAGCATGGGTTTGTATGATGTATATAAGTTTCTCAATCCATTTCATGCTTATGTGTCATATCTTTGGGTGTATGGGCCCATGATAGTTAAGTATGTTGCATGGGACCTTAGAGATGTGTCTTATCAAAAGATTGTGGATTTTGAATATGGCGCATTCATTTAGGTTCCACCAATTCCTGGTTCTGGGCAGCCACCTAGAATGTTTGGAATGCCACCACCACTGCCAAATCAAATGACTGCCATATCACCTGTTCTTGGTCAAACTGGAAGTCCTATGGCAGGGTCATCAAAGATTGATCCAAATCAAATTCCACGTCCCATCCCAAGTTCCTCTGTTGCACTCCATGATACTCGGCAGGGCAATCAGGCCAATCCACCACCGGTATTAGCTTGTCTTAATTTTCCATTTCTCATGATACGTCCCTATTTATTATCTCTACAAAGTGATTTGATTACTACTAATATGTCCTGTTTTTAAAGCCTGCTACTAGTGATTACATTGTTAGAGATACTGGAAATTGCAGTCCACGCTATATGCGATGCACCATCAATCAGGTTAAACCTTTTAAATGAATATATTGGCCGAGTGTATGAGTTCAGATTTGGTTATAAGTTTTTGGAATAGGAATAATATCTAATTTCTCTTGATAAATTTTTTAGATTCCATGCACAGTTGATCTGTTGACAACGTCAGGCATGCAGTTGGCTTTGTTGGTTCAACCTTTGGCCCTCCCTCATCCATCTGAGGAGCCCATCCAGGTAACACTCAATATCCTATTTTTGCTTTTGCTACCCCTCCGCCGTACTGACACGCTACCATAATTTATGGGGAAAAAGAAAGTTGATCCTCACCACTGCTCAACATTATATGGGTTTATAATTCAAGCTTATTCTTGCTCTTTATGGATGTCATAAATCCATCTCTCTTAGTGGGAATTGAAATACTCGATAGTTGTTGATCCCCTACCATAATCTCTGGGGAAACAGAAAGTTGGTTCTCACTGTTGCTCAACATTATATGGTTTTATACTTTCAAGCTTATTCTTTCCCATTCGGTCGATGTCAGAAAATCATCTCTACTAGAGGGAATCGAAATCCTCAATACTTGATGCACAACTTTGTTAACCACCTCTGTTTTCTGATGATCAGATGGATTAAAGTTATTTAATCCACGCTCTCTTGTTTTGGTGCATTTATTAAATCAGCTTATTACACATTCTATCGTTAATTCATATTTGAAGAGTTAAGTTTACTTATCGTTTGTACTTTTCTTCTTACAGGTTGTAGATTTTGGAGAGGGTGGTCCTGTCCGCTGTTCTCGTTGCAAAGGTTATATAAATCCTTTCATGAAGTTTGTTGACCAAGGAAGACGGTTCATTTGCAATTTCTGTGGTCAGTTCACATTAATGTCTTTTTTTAGTTCTTATGCAACTTTAATTTTGAGGTGTTATTAGATGCTATGATATGCAGTAATGTAGATATTGTTATTAGATGCTATGATATGCAGTAATGTAGTTATTCACTATCAAAATCTTCCTTTCATAAGTACTGTGTACTTTGTGTGTGATTAGAAATGTTATTCACTTTCAGATAGGATATATTTTGTTTGTTCCACTAAGTGTTCAAGATATATGGTATCTTCTGGCAGGATTCACCGATGAAACGCCTCGTGACTACCATTGCAATCTAGGTCCGCATGGCAGGCATAGAGATGCTGATGAAAGGCCTGAGTTATGCAGGGGAACGGTTGAATTTGTAGCCACAGAGGAATACATGGTTAGTTTACTAGAGCTTGCAAAATGACTTTTTTTTTCTTTCTTTCTCCAATTGAATAGTTCTGTAAAAGCCCAATGTCTCTTACAGCATGATGTCTACATCAGTCTTCTGGATATATTATTAGTTTCTACATTTATGCTCTAGGTGCGAGAACCAATGGAAGCAGTGTACTTCTTCCTCATTGATGTATCCATGAATGTTATACAAACTACTGCAACTGCTGCAGCTTGCAGTTCAATCAACCAAGTCATTGGTGACCTTCCGGTGGATTTGAGTGCTTGTGACAATGCCTTTTTGAACTTTCAAAGCATCATTCTTTTCGTGGTGATTGACTTGGGTGATCATTGTGTTAAACTTTCTTACCTTTCATTCATACATCTTCCCATCCTCAAAATGTTTCTTCTGGCTTATCTCCATCCTAAGTTCTCCATTGCATTTTTCATCATCTGCTGAGATGTTTGTAAATGCTTTCTTGTTGGTACAAATGGTCTTGCAAAATAGAGGATACTCTTAGTTATTATTCTTCCGCTTAATATTTTTTTTCAGGAAGGGCCGCGGACAATGGTCGGAATTGCGACATTTGATTCAACAATTCATTTCTATAATTTGAAACGTGCACTTCAGCAGGTAAAGTGCATTATTTAGAAGTTTTTGTTTCTTAGTTAGCAGTTAGTTGGCAGACATGCAAGTTGATTATCTTATTATAAGGATGAACACTCTGTTTGCACTTTAGCACATGCTGCTGCCCATAGATCTTACAGAACTTGTTTCTCAAAATCTTGTCTTAATAGTTTCTGATTCCAATTGTTCGTACAAAAGATATTTTATTTGTGTTTTAATTAATTTGAATTAACTCAATTTCTGTCTTTAATCTTATGGAACTCTCTAGAGCTAATTTGATTGTTGTTGTTCATTTGCAGCCATTAATGCTTATTGTTCCTGATGTTAAAGATGTGTACACTCCTTTGCAAACTGATGTCATTGTTCCCCTTTTTGAGGTGAGGAATAAAAAATTGGTCTTCTTTATTTGATTCTACGTATACAATCAAGTTATTTGAATGAGCATTGATGTTTGGGTTACCATTTTTATATTTTTGTGGATTCAGTGTCGTGAGCACCTTGAACTGTTACTGGAAAGCATTCCAACTATGTTTCAGAATGGTAGAACAGCTGAATCAGCCTTTGGTGCTGCAATTAAGGTATATGCTGTTTCGTTTGAGGCAACTGTAGTTTATAGTAGCCCATGAATAGAAAGTTTGAGAGTATGACATAAGATAATATGGAAACACCATGGTGGGAATCATATTTGAAGGATGGTGGAACTTTAAGTGCTTAAATGGGATTTGTATTATTCTGCCCTGGATCACAATGGGGCTGACCATGAGCTGTTATACACATAGTGCTTGATGCTTTTAGTTTTTTTTTTGGGAAAGGTGCTTTAGTTGTTTTTAGTGGTAAAAGAAGTGCATTTTACATTTCATACTTGTTTTACTGTTATTTTCTAGCTGCGAAATATTTGAAATACCTGCAGTTCGAAGAAATTGTCCATGTGCTTGCAAGTATGTATGTTTATTAGAAAGTTTCATGTTTATATGTTTGAACTACTACTGTATTCAGGCAGCTTTCTTAGCAATGAAGAGTAATGGAGGAAAGCTTTTGGTATTTCAATCAGGCAAGCTTATAAAATTTTTCTACCCTTTAATTATTTTGCATTTGTCCTTTACAATTCATTTAGTTTTAGTTTGCGTTTTGGCTGCTTGAATGATACAATGAAGCCCTTAAATCTATCCTTGAGTTCTTTGTATCTTTAAATTTAAAGTTAGCTCTCAACTGTAAAAATATTCTGAAGTTTGTGCCAAATTTCAGTATTGCCATCAGTTGGGATTGGAGCCCTCTCTGCTCGAGAAGCAGAGGGAAGAAGTCTCGTCTCTACTGGGGAGAAGGTAAATGTTCCTGCATGCTCCCATCTCTTGCTTTTATGTGGTTGCTTTTTTTTCCTTCTGCTGAGTTTGTTATTTGTGCAAGATGATAAGAAGGTAAACAGTCCTGCATGAGCCCGTGTCCTGTTGTATTTGCTGTAATAATACTTGCTGTTTTTGTGGTTGCTTTTGTTTCTTCTACTGAGTGTGTCATTTGTGTGAGATGATAACTAGGGGAGTTCATCTTATCCCCGTATACTGTATAATTAAGCAGCCTTAGGTTTGCCCTGTTAACTGAAATCTTGGCTTAAGCTGACATCATATCTGACCACACAGTTTACATCTTTCTAGGTTTTTGTGAACCTTGTGTTTTCTTTTTTTTTTAAAAATTCCTCTAGAGTTGTCAGAAGAATCAACAAGTTTGGGTTAATTGGTTATTTTCATGGTGCCCATTTATCCATGTTGCTCCCTGATTCTGGAGGATGCCCAGTATTGTCAAAAATGAGCATCTGTCTTCGTTTTTTTTTATTGTGTCTTATGTATTATAATTATTTGAGAGTTGAAACTGAGGGGCAAGTATATTTAGCCTGTGGTTTGACCTTCCTTTCCTTTTTCCTGTGTCTAGCATATTCAAATGTTACTTGCAGTTTAAAATATTGCATCACTTTTGATGTTTGTATATGTGTTTGTTACGCCATCTTGATGCTATGGAAGTTATTTAACTAATTATATGACTCTTATCTCCTGGGTTCTTTACTTCCATTTATTTGCTAACCTAATTGTTCAGACCCTGGAAAGAAACATCTAAAACAATATAAATGCTTATGACATTGCTACTGGATTGCAGGAGGCACATAAATTGCTGCATCCTGCGGACAAAACCTTGAAGGAAATGGCAATTGAATTTGCTGAGTATCAGGTCGCCTTAGCTCTAATCTTGCAGTGTGATTGATGAATAATTGGTGGATATGTGGCATTTTAGATTTATAACATAATTCAACTTAGCCACTTTCCCTTTTTGGAGTTTGATTCAGGTCTGCGTTGATGTATTCATCACTACCCAGACTTATGTGGACATTGCTTCCATTTCTGTTATCCCAAAAACCACTGGAGGACAGGTATAATGAAATATTATAGTCCTGCTGGAAAATGGTATTAAGTATTCTCATTAATTAATTTTCAGTTCTGCATTGAAAGTCTTTTATGATTTAATTCATTCTCTTATCGAATCTTCTTCTTCTATTTTGCTGTGCCTTTGTTGCATGTCTCTCTTGTACTTCTCTCACATTCTTTTTGATTTACTCTTCTTCTTGTCCTCCTCATTTATCTCCTGGCTTTCCCTATCATATTTTTCTTCTGTTTCAAGTATTTTTGAAAATTTGTGTTTTCCTGCTATGGTTATTGTATTGAGAAATTCAAATCCTTCTTAACTTGGTGCACCCCAGTTCCTTATTTTCTGAGGATGCAACTATCTCATCGCATTGCTGTATAGAAGGAAGAAACTCATTTCTGGTCATAAAATTGTGAAAGAACTGAGCCCAGAATGTTTTTCTCCATTTCTAGCCAGATTATTCTTTTAGTTGATCGCAAACTTTTTCTCATGATTGAAGGTAGCAAATAACATTGCCACTTGTTTTGGACTAATTGGGTTGTACGAAATTTTAGTGTTGGATGGTTTGTGAATAATGATGAATATATGTTTCTCTTTATGTATCACTGAATTTTATGCTAATCAGAATAATCTTGTTGTGCCATTACAGTATCCAATTTGCATTACATTACACTGTTAAGATTATTAGCTGGTAATCAGAGTTTTGTTTTAATTTCTTGTTGTTCACTTTCAGGTTTATTACTATCATTCATTTTCAGCGTTGTCTGATCCTGCAAAGCTCTACAATGATCTTAGATGGAACGTCACAAGGCCTCAAGGGTTTGAGGCAGTGATGCGTGTCAGATGCAGCCAGGTATTATGTTGGTTTAACTTTTTTTGCTTCTAAATAACTCATTTAACGTTCTTTGGACTTGCAAAATCTTGCTGAACTTTATTTTTCTTTTCCTTTTCGTTTCCATTAAAGGGCATTCAAGTTCAAGAATACCATGGGAATTTTTGCAAGCGTATTCCAACAGACGTCGACCTGCCAGGGGTTTGTAGTTTTTCCCACAAATTAGTTGTCGTTTCAATGTATACTAATTGCATGCCTGACTGTAAATGATGTTTTGACTTTTTCTTGATCATTAGAACTGAATTTGGAAACTTGCACAATCCTCCAACCATGTGATAACTACAAATTTTCTCTATATTAACCTTTCACATGAATCTGAGGACAATTCCAAAAGACGCCACAATTGGAATCTTGTGAGATGTTGCTAGCTTCTTCATTTAAGAAGATACTGCAGAAGTAGAAAATAATATTTGGTCTTTTTGCATAGTACACTTGAATGTTAATTGACCTTCAGGACACATGATTTTTCTGTAATTTGTTACAGCTATCCTCTCTTTTATTCTTTTTCTAAATGATGTGGTTGAGCAGATGGTAAGGATCTGATTTTGTCTTACCAGTTGTACTCACTTACAATGCTTGTCCCTGCAGA
>JAOTBA010000003.1:24027982-24044645 GCA_025629845.1 Erythroxylum squamatum | reverse complement strand
GGAGTTTGGGAAGAAATCTATCAGCTAGGTCTATGGCGTTTGCTATGCCTGCAAAAGCAGATATGAATAATTCATATTTTAGCTTGTTGTATAAATGAGCAATGATTTCTTAATCAGATACTTGCTGCAAAAAGTACCTATCAAAATACATCTAGAAAATGGTAGAGTTGTGAGCATGAATAAATCATGAAGGAGGGCCCGGTCCTTGGTAATTAAGTAATCCAGCTCATCAGCAATTATTACCCTACAAATAAGATATCTAGCATTCATAAATTGCTCTCTGCGGATTAATAAACCCACAAATGACTCATCCTATTTAACCATATTAATATTCATTTCAAAAGCTTCAACAGGTAAGTTATATTGCTAAAAGCACAAATTCTGACATCATTTTCAAACGTGATGACTGTAGCCCTTGAGAATACAAATTCTGAAGATGCTGTGGGTGTGAGATAGATCTAGTCATACTGTTCCTTGGTTCAATTTTTCCAATAATCTGAAAAAAAATTCAATTGATATTTCATACCTTGCTAAAGATTTCTGATGTCTTTGTCAGAGAAGTACAATTAAGAGCCACTATATCAGGGGGCAGACAACCTGACTGGAATAGAGAAGTATGTTAACAAGTGACTCTGAACAGGCAAACATGCTACAAAAAGTTCACACACACTTTGTACTACATATATAAAAGCCTACTGCATTTTAGACCAAATATCTACAAGGGTGTGTAAGCAGCCTTATTTTGGGTATTAATTTCAAGAATAGCTAGCTAATAATCCAAACCTATTTTTTCTTAAAAAGGCATTGGAAATTCTCCATTTGTCTTTTGGTCAAATGTCACAGAGAAGCAGAAAATGCAAAAAATACAATAGTGCTTGGTGAATTATAATGGGCTAGAAGTGCTGTGTTAATCCAAAGCATATGAAAAAGGAATTAGTAGAAGAAGGCAGCTGCATGACCCAAGCACTAGTGTAATGGATGAAAATCTCTACAACCACACTCAAAAACATATCACCTGCTTGTAACATTTAACAAACAAAATGAAGAGGTCAAATCAGAACCCAATGTACCTCTTTTGACCAATTAAGCAAATGTTGCTTCACTTTCTCCATTGACAATGACTTTCCAGTCCCAGGGAGACCACACAAATATAAACTCCCAGCCTTTCCCTGTTCTATGCAATTTTTGCAGAAATCAAAAACCTTTTTCTGCTCATCCTCACGGCATGAAACAGTAGATGGTGCTGTTGACACGTGCAATGCCGCTTTGACAGCACCCAAATGCTCCACATCTAAAGATGATAGAAAATTTAATGGATTAAAAGATAAACAAATATAGAGCAAGCATCAATTATAGATTCACACAACCTTTATTCATCAAACTTTACCATTGGGTTGCCAATCTGGTTTGATTGTGAAATCACTAGACAATTTCATCACAGGTAATTGGCACCGACTCTCTAGCCTCTCATCAGAGTCCCCATTTTTTCCCTGTCAAATTGCAATATCAAAAATCCAGAGATCAATGCTAAAGGTTTACAAGAGAAATATTCTGATAATAACATATCAAACACATTTGACTCTGAAAAGTTCACAAGCCAATCAGAGAATTTCCACCATTCCTCAGCTATAAACCATTTCCTTTTACATATATCACAAACAAAAAGATGCAAATACAATCTAATTGATTATGAAAAGAAGCAAAACAGAAGCTCACCTTTAAAGGAGTGCTAGGGCCGGAATCGAAGCATCAACGAGGCGATTTCCGTTGATTGGGCGTACAGATCGGAGTGCCCTAAAGTGACGTAGAATTAGATCTCAATCTCCGCTTCTGAGGCGTGGATTCACAGTTGGAACCGATCTCCTCGTTGGGAGTAGAATTGCAGCAGGAGATTGAAGGCATTGCTTAATTAGAAGAAAGAGCAAAGAAGTGAGAGTAACCGTAGTACTCAGGTAGTTAGTAGGCATGTTACTCCTCAAGAATTTAGGCACCACCAGTCATTCTCGTAGACCACGTAGTTAGTCTGTGGTTTGACCTTCCTTTCCTTTTTCCCGTGTGCAGCATAGTCAAAAGTTACTTGAAGTTTTAATCACTTTGATGTTTGTATATGTGTTTGTTATGCCAACTGAGTTACTTTACTAATTATATGACTGTTATCTCCTGGGTTTTTTACTGCCATTTGTTTGCTAACCTAATTATTCAGACTCTGGAAAGAAACATCTAAAACAATATAAATGCTTATGACATTGCTACTGGATTGCAGGAGGCACATAAGTTGCTGCAACCTGCGGACAAAACCTTGAAGGAAATGGCAATTGAATTTGCTGAGTGTCGAGTCGCTTTAGCTCTAGTCTTTCAGTGTGATTGATGAATAATTGGTTGACATGTGGCATTTTAGATTTAGAACATAATTCAACTTAGCCACTTTCCCTTTTTGGAGATTGATTCAGGTCTGCGTTGATGTATTCATCACTACCCAGACTTATGTAGACATTGTTTCCATTTCTGTTATCCCAAAAACTACTGGAGGACAGATATAATGAAATATTATAGTCCTGCTGGAAAATGGTGTTAAGTATTCATTAATGAATTTTCAGTTCTGCATTGAAAGTCTTTTATCATTTAATTCATTCTCTTATCGGATCTTCTTCTATTTTGTTGTGCCTTTGTTGCATGTCTCTCTAGTACTTCTTTCACATTCTTTTGATTTATTCTTGTTCTTGTCCTCCTCATTTATCTCCTGGCTTTACCTATCATATTTTTCTTCTGTTTCAAGTATTTTTGAAAATTTGTATTTTCCTTCTACGGTTATTGTATTGAGAAATTCAAATCCTTCTTAACTTGGTGCACCCCCAGTTCCTTCATTTTCTGAGCATGCAACTATCTCATCACATTGCTGTATAGAAGGAAACTCATTTCTGGTCATAAAATTCTGAAAGAACTAGGCCCATAATGTTTTTCTCCATTTCTAGCCAGATTATCTTTTAGTTGTTAGCAAACTTATTCTCATGATGCAAGGTAGCAAATAACATTGCCACTTGTTTTGGTCTAATTGGGTTCTACGAAATTTTAGTGTTGGATGGTTTGTGAATAATGATGAATATATGTTTCTCTTTATGTATCACTGCATTTTATGCAAATCGGAATAATCTTGTTGTGCCATTACAGTATCCAATTTGCATGACATTACACTGTTAAGATTATTAGCTGGTAATCAGGGTTTTGTTTTAATTTCTTGATGTTCACTTTCAGGTTTATTACTATCATCCATTTTCAGCGTTGTCTGATCCTGCAAAGCTCTACAATGATCTTAGATGGAACGTCATGAGGCCTCAAGGATTTGAGGCAGTGATGTGTGTCAGATGCAACCAGATCAAAGGGCATTCAAGTTCAAGAATAGCATGGGAATTTTTGCAAGCGTATTCCAGCAGATGTCTGACTTGCCAGGGGTTTGTAGTTTTTCCCACAAATTAGTTGTCTTTTCAATGTATACTAATTGCATGCCCGACTGTAAATGGTATTTGAATTTGATAAGAACATTTTAGTTTCTTGATCATTAGAACTGAATTTGGAAACTCGCACAATCCTCCAACCATTTGATAACTACAAATTTTCTCTATATTAACCTTTCACATGAATCTCAGGACAATTCCAAAAGACGCCACAATTGGAATCTTGTAAGATGTTGCTAGCTTCTTCATTTAAGGAGATATTGCAGAAGTAGAAAATAAAATTTGGTCTTTTTGCATAGTACAGTTGAATGTTAATTGACCTTCAGACACATTATTTTTCTGTAATTTGTTAGATCTATCCTCTCTTTTATTCTTTTTCTAATTGATGTGGTTGAGCAGATGGTAAGGATCTGATTTTGTCTTACCAGTTGTACTCACTTACAATGCTTGTCCCTGCAGATAGACTGTGACTAAACCTTAATGGTGACATTGAAACATGATGATAAGTTGCAGGATGGTTCGGAATGTTCATTTCAGGTGCCTTTAATTTTCTATGCTTTTTAATGTATTTTGGTCGAGGTGCATGTGGTCTTTTTCATTTTGCTATTAAATATTTGATTTCAAGAAGAGGAACTTGGTTAGATGTCTTCTGAAGTTTATAAGCCCAGTTCCAGTCTGCTATCTGATTAAACCATATACTTATCTGTCTTCTTGTGATGCAAATTAGAAGTTTCTGATTAGCAGCCAAACGTTTGACTTGGTTTAGTTTAAAATATCTGAGGTCTACATTTGTAATTTATGGTACTATATAGCTAGGGGGTTATTCTTACTGTTAGCATCTTCTTTTGTTTTCTTCAATGTTCAGTGTGCCGTTCTGTATACTACTGTGTATGGCCAAAGAAGAATCCGAGTTTCAACTTTATCATTGCCCTGTACGAACAATTTGAGTAATTTATTTCGGATAGCTGACTTGGATACTCAATTTGTATGTTTCTTAAAGCAAGGTAAATATGTCTATCTTATTTACTTCTCATAATCATCCTTGTTTTATTCTCACATAAGTGTGGTTTGCTAGCTATTAATCATTCATGTTTATCTTCTAATAAACATGGCCCATTAATTAGTTACTTAAATATTCAAACTAATTGCACTATGTTCACCTTTCACTTTTTGTTCTCTCATCTCAGAAGCTTTGATAATCAATCATTTTGTTAACTATGTGTTGGACTAATACTTCAATGTACCTATCTTTGTAGCGGCAATTGACATTCCTTTGACTGCACCTCTACTCGTTCGAGAACAAGTAACAAATTTCTGCATAAATGTTCTGCTTTCATATCGTAAATTTTGTGCAACTGTTTCATCATCGGGGCAACTCATTCTTCCTGAGGCGCTCAAACTTCTTCCTCTATACACCCTAGGTATCTTTCTTACTTGTAATTATTTTATCCTGAAATTAAAGATTGCATAATTTTTATTCTATAGAAATGTTCCATGTTGAGAATATAAATATAAATAAAAGGTACGATTTATCCAATACTATTTGGTGCTTTTGATATGTTTCATTATGTTAATACTTGTACATTAGCTAAATCTACCGGCCTGACCTGAAGCCTGAAATTTTTAGGTGAATGGTGTTCAGTTCTAATATTTAGCCCGGGTTTGGGCTGGGCCCAAAGACGCATTTTGGGGCCTGGCCCGTCCTGTTGCCAAGCCTACTGAAAAAGGGTTTCAGATGGCTTGAATGCTTTTTTATGTTTTGAAACAATTAATCAAACTGAAATTTTCTTTTTCTCTCATCAATAATCATTGTAGTTGAAGTTTGAGACAAATTTTGTAAATCAAGTTCCTATTTTTAGTGCTGAATGCTGGTTTTCATTGTTACACTTTTCCTTTTACCTGTTTTACTTACCCTTTGCTTGTGTTCATCTTGAATTGTCAAAAGTTATTGGAAGTCTTGTTGGAATATATTGTTCACAAATTGATATTCTTGTTCCTTTCTATTTTTCTTTCTTTCTTTCTTTCTTCAGCATTGATAAAAAGTACTGGATTGCGAACTGATGGGAGAATAGATGACCGGTCTTTTTGGATCAATTATGTTTCCTCTGTTTCTGCTCCTTTAGCAATACCTCTGGTTTACCCTAGGATGATTGGAATCCATGATCTTGACCTACAGGTATGGGCTGTCTCTTGCTCCTTTATTTAAACACACTGCATATTTATTACTGAACTCGTTCTTGCATCTATGTCTGATAGGAAGGAAATGGACCTATTATTCCTGTTCCACTTCCACTTTCCAGTGAACATGTTAGTGATGATGGAATATATCTTCTGGAGAATGGTCAGGATTGTTTAATATATATTGGGGGTTCAGTCGATACAAATATATTGAGACAACTATTTGGCATTTCATCATTGGATGAAGTTCCAACTCAGGTAATCATATCTACTTGTAGCCTTGCTGTGTCCTTGAGAATGGTCTGATGAGGATGTACTATTGAATATTTCATTAAATGGCTCATCTTGTGCAATACTGACCTGCATTAACCAAGAAAACTTTCACTTTAAATGTCTGGATCTTCATGGATTTGATAGTATACTCAAAGGGGACAACATCTACAATTTAGATGGAATATTGTGTCCTTGTAGATGGCTGAATGCCCATGTTCTTTTTTAGTATACTTTTAGTATTGCACTCCCAAAATATCCATTTTGTTTTCTTTGTTAGGACTTTTTTGCCCATTTATTTGATTAATTCATTTCTAATAATATTTCTTTTTCTGTGTTCAGTATGTCCTTCAACAATATGACAACCCTTTGTCCAAGAAGTTAAATGATATAGTAAATGAGATTAGGCGTCAAAGATGTTCTTTTCTGCGGTAAGTTGGCTACTATTGTTATGTTAGCCATTTTTTCTTGTCTTTGGCTTCTCTATGCTAATTTTGTGCAATTTCTCATGCAGCTTAAAGTTGTGCAAGAAAGGAGATCCATCAGGTAAGTTCTTAAACTACCCTTTGCAATCTGGTGAACTGTTCTCTCAGCTAGAAACAAACTGCATGTTGTCAATGAATTAAAATCTGGAAGTCCTAACTAAACTAGTAATTATAGCCATCTAGTAGCATGATCTATCGTGTCAGCTTCAAGTTATTGCTTGCAGGCCGACCTACTGGGGCATGTCCAATGGCAATCCAAAGAGTAGTTTATTTTTCATTTTAAGCGTTTATGGTTATCATGGTATCATATCCGCCATGATGACTGATGTTTTAACTAAGTTTGGTTTGTAGTCTGATAGTAGTAGAGTTGGGATGACACGGACCTGAGGTTTTCAGTAGAATAGAAACTGCAAAACTATATTTTCAACAACTACTAATATTCTATCGAATCTTTTCTCAAAAATGAAAAATTTTGTCAAAGCAAATGTCAGTGATGTTCGTTAGTACCATGATATATAACTAACTTAGTTTGATTTGCTGAAATTTAATTAACTTCCGCAGGAATGTTGTTCTTATCATATTTGGTTGAAGACAAGATTCCAACTGGTGGTCTCTCCTATGTGGAGTTTCTAGTGCACATTCATCGACAAATACAGGTGAAAATGGCAACATAGTTTAATGCTGTCTTCAGTTCTTCGGAAGAAGTTTTGAATAGTCCCTACTAGAGGCTTGGATTCTGGAAAGAAGAAGATCATGCCCAGTTATTTATATATATGCGGAAAGGAAGCAGCTAGGAGTTTTGCCATCAGAGTTTCTGTTGATTTGGTTTTCTATTTATAGAAGTAAATGCAGAAATAAAGTACAGTTATTCTCTTTGGTTCCTTGTGGTTTTAGCCTTCCAATGATTACCCCCTCCCTTGTCAGTCCTTCACTACAGTGAGAATTATCTTATACCCCATTTTTTCTTTGCTTTCTAGACGCATTTGTGAAACTGTCAAGTGTGAGAACTGCGGAGCATAAGACAGGTTTTTAGATATCCCAGGACAAGGGCAAAATGTAAACACAGTTTTCTTGTCTTCTTAATGTATTACAATACTAGGCACACTTTCTTGAATGTAGACTGTTTAATGTGCAGTTTCTCATGCGTCATGGCAGTTCTAACATGCACAGACCAGTTGACCACAAAATGTGAATGCCTAGCGTGATTATAAAATATAATGCTCGGTAGATCGAAAATTGACAAATCAAATCAACGTCGTTACAGTTTTCAATGTAGTACCGAGCCTGTCAGCAAAGAGCTAAAGGGCGGGCATGGGGTTACAAGAGGGGCTTATATAGTGGCCATGGAGAATAGTAGCCTACATGTGGCTCAAGTGATAAGTAAGTTTACTTGAAACATAATAATGAAAACTATACTAACTTGAAACGTAATAACGAAAACTATACAACTGGGTACAAGGCTTTGAGAATGATAACACGGGGAGAAGGTTGTTCCTCCCATCTCTCTTAACATGCTATAGGTCGCTCTTTCTCTTTACCTTTCTTTACTTGTAAACGCAAGACCTTACTTTATTGACTGATTCAACCGCCCACCACTTGTCTATGTAAAGTGTTTGTACGTGGCTCCCGCTTAAAAGCAGGCTTAGGTGCAAATTACCAAAATTTCCCTTGCAAATCAGATGAAATTGATAGCTTCTTTTTGCATTTTGTGATTACAAAAGCACACTAGAATGTGTACAGGGGTTAAGAAGGTTCAACATGAGCTAATAAAATGATCAACAAGTTTCGACATTTTCCTGATGAATCATTAAAGTTAACAAATAGCAGGTGATGTTGTAAATCAAGCTTAATACATGGTAAACTTTGCCTTCGTCTTTTCAAATACTTGTTCTGCAATATCAGCACCGGTTCCATCAGCTTTCTTGATTTCCAGGTTAGCCTTCTGGTAGAAACCAGTACCTCTCAAAGCATCGGCAATGAAGTCGTCGAATCCTATTGCTATAGCTGCTTCAGCTTTGGCTCCATAAACCAACCTCTGTTGAGAGCCAGCAGTAGGACTAGGCATTAGAAATCAAGAGAATTATTAAAAAAAGATGAGTTTCAGCAACTGAACCTTAATTCTTGAAAGATGAATGGCACCAAAGCACATGGGACAAGGCTCACAGGAAGCATATATTTCGCAATCAGAAAGCTCGATCCGGTTGAGCTTTTTGCACGCCTGTGTAGAACAGAGAAGGATGAATATCAAATAGAGACAGCCTACCATAACATCAGAAGCAGATCAAAGTTTTGTTAAGATAATGTCAGACCTCTCTAACAGCAGTGACTTCCGCATGAGCAGTGGGATCAGTGTATTTCAAAACCATGTTGTGACAGCTTACAACAATTTCATCGTTTTGAACAACAACAGCACCAAATGGGCCTCCATGTCCACACTCAACACCTTTATATGCTTCTTCAACTGCTTTTGTTAAGAACTTATGGTCTCTGTCCTGAACAGCTGGTTGAGTAATCAGAGAAAAAGGTCAGTGGCATAATTAATTAGTATCAATATGACAAAACTAATTGTCTGACCAAATACTTCATTTATAGAAAAAATTGCAAACGCTACACCATCACAAATCACCCAAAAAATTAACTGAATTATACAGAAATGACTGAAGACAGAAAGCCATTCTTACCTTCTTGATGACCAGCAAATGCAGATGCCACAGAGATGGTTCCATCCTTAGCTTCCACCACTATCAAAATAACAGTGTCCGAAGAGATTCAATTTTAACAAATTAATGAAGAAACAGCCATAAACAGTGAGTATGATCCATATCATAACAACTGGAAAGGGAAACGTACAGATCATAGGAAAAATGAGAGAGAGGCATCTCTTCAAGAAATTTACGAAAGCCTTTTGATGAAACAAGAAAATGCCAAATCTATGATCGACCCATGATGGAAATAATGAAAAGCACATTATTCTAACGTTTCTACCCTCAAGATACGGCAAACATCCACCTATACCTGGTAAAAATTGAAGAGCTATAACAACCAAACCTACCGACACAGCACGATCGAAATAAATCCCATTTGAAGAATCAAACGAGCAGATATAAACACAAAACTCATGTAATTGTTTATAATCAGTACAAGCCATGCATACATACACGCACATGATATGAGAAAACACCAAAAAGTAGAAATCTTTTAATCGGATTTCAACGGACAATGACAGCAAAACGGATCCATAAACCAGAAAATCCCAGTAAAGACGCAGCATCATGAGAATGCGAAGATCAAAGGAGATTTGAAGCAAGACCCATGAACGATAACAACAAAAAGAAGGAAACTTTAAGCTGAAGAGACGTACCATTAGCGTCCTCCATGATCAAAGTATAAGGAGAAGAGAGAAAATGAGTTTCCTGGAAATGGGGAGATAAAAGGGAAGGGCTGTGACGGGGGCTTGTGAAAGTAGACCAGAGAAGCTAGTCCACGAATTCACACTATATTTATACACACATATTCTCCTTCTTTGTTAGGAGAGAGAGGGCGAAAGAAGATGGAAAGAGCAAAAGGAAGGTTGATGTGAGCTGGACACGCAACGTTTTTCACTTTATAAACAATAAAAATGTGTAAATTAATTTATTTCAATTCGTATACCAACCAAATTCATCCCTCCCTCGATTTGAGTTGATCTCTAAATCAGAATCTTCAACATCTTATCAAAACTTAATTGAATACCAAATATTCTGCTCTGCTAGAAATCTGATTCCAATGTAAAAGAAAAGGTGAGAAAAATATATCCTAATCATTCGTGGGTTTCTCCGGAAAGTAAACAAATGGGTCCGAAATCAATAGTCATTATCAAACATTAAAAATTTTCAGTCAATTTTTATAAAATTTTATTTAACTTTTAATCAATTTTATGATAATTTAAAATAATTTATTTAATCTTTAACCGATTTATAACAGTGATTGAATCTTTTAAACTTTAACTTTTTTAACCGCTTTAACTCATGGTCTAATTTTTATTGAACCTTTTTTTTTGAAATTTTATTGAACCTTTTAAATTTTAAATTTTTTTCTTACCGATTTAATTTTTAATCTAATTTTTAAAACTTCTATTTGGTGAAAATATAAAAGATATGCTGGCTTGTATCTTTTGTTAAAAATTGGAAAAAAGAAAGTTGGTATAAAAAAAATAAAAAAGTGAAGAACATGAATTGTGAAAAAGACATCTAATTATTGCCATTTACTATCAATGTGAAATGAAAATGAAATTCCCTTGTAGGGTAAAAACTAAAAGTGGGTAACTTAGTGCTTTGACGAGAACGTTCGGATTGTAGGATTTTCATTTGTGACTTTGGTTTGGCACTTGTCACTGTTTCTGAGGATTTGGTAGTGTTTGATTGATTCAAGTTATGGAAAGCCAGGTAGGTATTCATTTCATTTGCTCCAAGTTAACCAACGCTCTTCCTACCAAAGCTATGCTTTCACTTCACCAATCCAAACACATTCTACATAATTTAAGTTTGGAAACTGGAAAATTCGCTTCCAATCAATCTTTTCCCCTAAAAGAAAAGGCGGGATATTCTGTCCAACCTTATCTAAAAATATAAACGGCATGTTTCAATGTTTTGTTTGCTTTCTCTTCTCCATTCATGTCCGACTCAAAAGATAGGACCGACCTACAAACTTCTCGCTTACCCATCAAAAGGATGTGTCCTTTTTCATGCAAGTGACGGTGGTGAGTCTGGTGACTTAACTTGCACGGCCGTGCATAAAGTTACAACCGTGCAATTTCAAATGAAACAAACCGTATATTTTATAGTGCACGGCTGGAAAACATGTTCGAAAGAGAGAACACAGAGTTGAATCAATATTGCAACGGAGATTGGGAGTGTCCTTCAGTTTCTCGAGAACAAGACCATTTTGGTCATTGATGCAACTGGGTTCCTAGCAATTATTTTAGTTGTCATTTTCCCTGAGTTGATGTAGTAAATAGTTTTCATATTTCTCTCACGGACGATGAGCTCTTCTTCGTCCCTAATTCATCGTCCTCATTGTCACCATCACATTCAGTCTGAAGTCCTACAATGAAACTGGATCTAAAGAGGTCTCATAGTACACAGCCTTACTTCCACATAATAAAGAAACTGTTTGCGATAGACCTACACGCAAATGTAACAAGAAAATAGTGATTCAGGTTAAAAGAGTAAATAAGTAAAAATGCATGTTAAAAAGCTTTTTTCCAATTATTTTCTTTAATTGTTGTAGTTAGGAAAGTCTAAATATTTGCTATATAAATGAGTGAAAACTCATCTTGATGACTTGTAAAATTAATAAAAAAGTAAATATAAAAACATAATTAGCAAACATCACGTGTAAAAATATTTCCATATCTATTATCTTATACATAATCCCAAGAATCTAGACATGTTGTGACAAGCTGCGCGAGGAAAAGTAAAATTTTTAAAGAGCTTTTGAGTAGTCTCTATTTTAAAAAAAGTTATTTTTACTATTAGAAAAATTATATAAAATTTAAAATTAAACTTAAAAATTGATATAATATTGTATCTATTTTATCTTAAAATTTTTAATTTATTAAAATGCTCCAAAGTTATCCGTTAATATGAATGACAATAATTATATTAAGATTTTTGATATTTTAATTTAGTAAATAATAAAATTCATATGTAATACAAGTAGCCATACGATAAAAATACTAATATGATGAGAATTTAACATATTTGTTTGCTATTAACTCTATATATATTTTTTAAAAATGTAGTTTAAAAAACGAATGGGCAGAGACATTGTTTTTTCTTTATACTAATAAAAAACCAGTTTTCCTAAAAATTAAGAAAAAGGTTGCTTAACTAATAAAGGTATAAGTAGCTTTCATTTTCTTCTAATTCAAACAAAGAACTGAAAAAAGAATGTCTTTTGCCCGACTCTTTAATTCAATCATTTACCTCCTTTCAATTTCTTTTGATTCTGAAATAGAAATGTAAAAGCAATAGAAGAGAAGCGACAGCACAATTGTCGTACCAAGAAAATGTTACGGATTCACATGGACTTTGTGGAATAAAATCCTACGTGGGAATTAGTCAAGCCTGATCTTCACTAGAATGGTTAGTTTCAACACATATCTTGAAGAATCTTCAAAGCCCTTGTTTCCCATCACATCCTCGTCATGGTTGAACATGAACCAAACTAGTACTGTACCTAGTATATTACGCAGGAAGCTTAACGTTGTCCTGTGGGAGGGTAGGGATTATTGTATGCTGGTGTGGACACAACAGATAAAGATAGCTCACCACATTAAAACTTATCATCGTCCTCTTCAGAAACGATATCTTACGTGGTCCTTTCTTGTTAGGATAGGAACTCTTTCCTGGTACTTTTGTTGAAATTGAATGATTGGAATTAAATACACTTATTAACGGTGCATCTGCCCCAAGCAGAAGTGTATAGGTATTAACAAAACCCTAGCTTTATCTTGCAACTCAATGCAGTAGAGCAGAAGACAAATGTGTTGTGGGTGTTGTTGAGAGTTTTGCAATTAAGTAAACAAGATTTTTTGTTTTCAACAGTGGTGAATATAAGAGATTTCAACAGTGGTGAATGTAAGAGACGTTTTGGGAAGGCAAATGAATGCTTTTATTGGTGAACTAAATATGGATTTAAGGCTTATTAAATTTAGTTTTAAATAGTGCAAATTTCAAGTTCATTGTAGATTTCTAAAGAAAGTTATAGCTATTTCATTAAAGGCTGTTTAACTAACAAGTTTGTTGTTTCTTTTGATTAATAGTTGATATTTAACCTATAAAAAGACTTGTAATTAGATGTTATATTGTTGAGACAACAAGTTGAAAGATAGAAATATAATTTCTTTTAGTTATCCCTTTCTTTTCTTCTTCCTTAATTTATAGCTTTGACCCGGTATGTGTTTTTTTCTATATTTCTTTTTTCTGATTGTTCTACTTTGTTGATAAGTAATAGAATTTCTATTACTTTGTCAAGCTTGATATTTATCTTATTTAAACTGTCAATTGTTTCTTGTAATTTATAGGTTGAATTGTAGGCAAAATCGTTGCAATTATTCCTGTTAGTTGATTTTCAATTTTGATTCGTTTATCAATTAATTCAGATAATTGTTTACTAATATTCATAATGTATTTTTAATATGTTCTGTCAATTCGATCGGTTATTTGTTGTTTTATGGTTGTTAATTCTCTGTTAACATTTCGTTCAGTAGTTAATGCTTCTTTTTGAATAGTAAAACTTGGAGGTTCATGTAATCCGAATAGGTTTATCAAAGTTTATGACAGGTTCCGTAAAGTGGATATGTTTTTCTAATCATAATGATGACGAGTAGAACAAAGGTTTATTTAAAAATTTTCTTCTAATACTTTTATTGGATATTTTATTTCAGGTAATTCTCTTAAATTAGTTTTAAGATTACTACCTACTTTTGCTACATCATTAAATAATTGATCTATATAAATTTTATCAATATTATGACGTGAGTTTGATAAGCGTAACTAATTTGATAAGAATTGAAAAAGTATATTGTCCTATATTCATTAAATGTTATCGATAAAATTTGTAGGCAATAGTAATAATTTCATCTAAATTATATGATCTTAAAGGGATACCTAGTTTTAAACGAATATTAAATTTAATTTTGCCATAAGCTAAGTTTCCATTCATAATTCCAATGATTTGATCATTTAAATCTGTTATTCATTCATCAATAATTGCCATTCTTATAGGAGAATCGATTCCTTCTTGAAAAGTCGATTTTAATAAGATCTAGATTGTAGATAAATGAATATAGCCTATTTTTGTCTTTTTCTTCAGGAATTTTTTGTAATTGTTTATAAATTTGTTATTGACCTATTAAATTAATTCAAATATATCCATTACACTGATCTATACGTATGGGTGTTTCGTGAACTAATTTTCCATAATAAATAATATTTTCTATTTATAAGGTTTTTAATAAATAAATTATTTATATCTTGGCCTGCTTTAAGATTTAATTGAGTTTTTGCAATTTGTTTTTTCTTTTCATTAGATAATAACGTATTTACATGAAAGATTCCAGTTGATTTAGTTAATTCTAAAGTATCAGCATCTAATATATTTTCTGTATTATTAGTTAGTTGTTCTGATATATTAGTTATTTCAGACTATTAATGATGAATAATTTGCTTATGGTTAGTTAATTGAGTTTGTAAATGATGTAATCCTAGGTTATATTCATTGTAAAATTGGTAACTGTTTCTAATCGTTCTCTAATAGGTTTTAATCCATGATTATGGGTGATAAAAAACTGTAAGTAATGATAACGTTCTTCGCAATGTTCTTTTTCTTCTTTATATTGAAGTACTAGGCTATTAATATTAAAAATTTGGTTGGTTAAATTTGTACAAATGTTACAAGTAGTATGGAGATTATTAAACATTTATATGGGTTTGATAATGTTCTTTAAAACATTCATATAGTTGTTTGATTTTGATTTTGTCTTGATTATATAATTCAATATGATTATTAATCATATTTTGAAAGGCTTGCAGGGTCGTAGACTAAGCATTTATATAAATTAACATTTATTTGTGAATTTCCTGACGTATTTCTTAAAGAGCTGCCAGGTTTGCCACCAGAGAGGGAGATTGAATGATGCATGGATGTGGTGTCGAGTACAACTCTATCTCAATTCCATCTTATAGGATGGCTCCTACAGAGTTAAAGGAGCTTAAAGAGCAATTACAAGAATTGTTTGATAAGGGATTTATCAAACCTAGTACTTCTCTAGGGTGTACCGGTATTATTTGTAAAGAAGAAGGATGGTAGCCTCCGACTCTATATTGATTATAGAGAATTAAATAAAGTGACGATAAAGAATAAATATCCACTTCCAAGAATCGATGATTTATTTGACCAACTTCAAGGGGCTAAATGTTTCTCCAAGATTGATTTGAGGTCTAGTTATCATCAATTGAGGATTAAAAGAGAAGATGTTCCAAAAATTGCTTTTCATTCTAAGTATGGTAATTATGAATTTTTGGTGATGTCTTTGGGTTGGCTAATGCTCCTACAACCTTTATAGATTTGAATAATAAGGTGTTTACACTTTTTCTGGATAGGATTGTCATTATATTCATAGATGGCATCTTGGTATATTTTAAGAGTAAAGAAGAACATGTGATACATTTGAGAAAGATTTTGCAAGCCTTGAGGGAGCATCAACTGTACGTTAAATTTTTTAAGTGTAAATTTTGGGTAGATTATGTAGTCTTCTTGGGCCACGTGGTATTTAAAGATGGTATCCAAGTGGATCCTAAGAAGTTTGAAGCTATCATGGAATGGCTGAGACTTGCTACTATTATTGATGTTCAGAGGTTTTTAAGCTTAGCGGGCTATTATCGGAGGTTTGTCAGAGAT
This sequence comes from Erythroxylum squamatum, assembly GCA_025629845.1. Taxonomy (NCBI): domain Eukaryota; kingdom Viridiplantae; phylum Streptophyta; class Magnoliopsida; order Malpighiales; family Erythroxylaceae; genus Erythroxylum; species Erythroxylum squamatum. Next base: position 24,028,816 of record JAOTBA010000003.1, on the reverse strand, counting down.
TTCTCTCGAATAACTACACCTTTGACTAAGTTAACACAGAAGAATGCTAAATTTGTTTGGCTAGAGGCGTGTGAGGATAGTTTCCTACAACTTAAGGACAAGTTAACATAAGCTTCAACTTTAACTTTACCTGTTGGGTCCCGTTTTCAGAACCCAACTCTTCGGAACGCCAGAATACAAATATACCTTGTAGGGTTATTTCCATGAACCCTTATTAAGCAACATTCTACTACAGTGGCGTGCCCATAACAATTAAACATTAAAACTAAATTGCTTTACATCAATGTACACATACATACAACTCATAACTTGGACTGTTTAAAAATTATCATTTCACTTTTACAGCAATAGAGTCTGAAAACATTGATTTCAAAACAAAAGCCACACCATTGGCTTATTACAAAAATCCAAAGTAGCAAAAGTAGCAGTCCTGTAGGTTCTTGATCACTTCAAAATCTCTAGCTATCACCTGAGGAGGGGACAGGAAGGGGTGAGCTTGAAAGCTCGTGGGAACAGTTTATAATAAAGGAGTAAGCAAAAGTCTTGAAAACATTCTTTTGTCATAGAAAACCTCTTTGAGTTCATAAAACACTTGTTTCTTGAAGTCTTATCATGTAGTCAAAATCACAATTTTCAAAACATATGGTTCTTAGGCTTCCAGCCAAAACATTTATAACTCATATTCCATATAGAAAAATATCATGTGTATGCAAATCATGAATGCATCACTCATATCAACTTGTCATGAGCACATAAGCACATCAGAATGGTTCGGGTGGATCCAAAACAGAACGTACTACGCATTTCCACATAATGGTCTTGCGTAGCCGTGAA
>JAOTBA010000003.1:24012552-24026510 GCA_025629845.1 Erythroxylum squamatum | reverse complement strand
ACCAAGAAAAAGCAAGCCAAAACCTATGGTCTACTCATGAGTCCCCGGCTTCGCTCCATACAGTCAGCAATCATGCAGCCACCAAACTGTCAAAAATCACTGACGCGAGTCAAAAGAAAAGCCTCCCGACGTCACCAGAGCTTCGTCTCCTGCTCACCACCTATCTGTCAAAAAAAAAAAGAAACCAACACTAGAGACCAGACTAGTTCCGCCACTTATTCACCAAAATTTGGCAAATAGGAAACGCTACGTATCTAAAGGATACAAAAGAGATGAGCGCTTTTCCTTCGCCGCCACAAAACGAGGTACATCAAATGGAAAGAGGAAAGAAAGAACAAAATCCAAGGCTTCGATAGCAGAAGAAAACATGCTTTTATCAGATAGCTTTTGGAGGCTTCTCTAACAGAGCAGAGAAATAAACCTCGTCCTTGGATTTTGGAAAAACAATCCACTTGTGTTTCTTGTACACTAGTTTGAAACAATCAAATAAAGCTAGAGAAATGCTAAAAACAAGCTAATTAAGAGAGGTGTAACCAAGGATCTTCGTCCGTTTGTAAAATGGTTTATCTGCTGAGTGCAAAGAATCGAGAACATCTACTCGCTTCCTGTAAAATCCCAAATCCAGATTGTGTATTTGTATGGGGCACCACAATATATAGTCTCTGATAGAGATTCTAACTTTACATTAGTTTTCTGGCAAGAGTTACATAAAGTTTTGGGTGCAAAATTGGACTTCAACACTGCTTTTCATCCTTAGACAGATGGTCAATCTGAGAGAACTATTAAGACTTTAGAGGATATGCTTAGGATGTGTGTTATTGATTTTGGTGGTCACTAGGATTTGTATTTGCCATTGATTGAATTTGTTTATAATAATAGTTATCATGCTAGTATTGAAATGGCTCCTTATGAAGCTTTGTACGGAAGAAAATGTAGATCACCTCTATGTTGGGAAATTGGTGAACGAAAATTGATAGGACCTGAGTTAGTACAAATCACTTCCGAAAGGATCCCTATTATTCAGCAAAGAAAGAAAACAACTTTTAGTAGATAAAAGAGTTACGTGGTTCCAAAGAGGAAAGATGTGAGATTCTCAGTAGGTGACATGGTATTTTTAAAAATATCACTAATGAAAGGAGTGATGAGGTTTGGTAAGAAAGGTAACTAGCTCCAAGGCATATCGATCTATTTGAGATTAAATCTAGAGTGGGTGAAGTGACATATGGGTTGGTGTTACCACCTAACCTATCTAGAGTTCATCCCGTATTTCATGTGTCGATGTTAACAAAGTATATTTCAGATCCTTCTCATATCCTTCAGCCATGTAATATGGAGATTGATGGAGATTTAACATGTACAACCTGTTGCAATAGTAGATTATTAAATTCGTTAGCTGAGATCAATAGAGATACCAATGGTGAAAGTGTTATGGAGTAATCATACAATGGATGACTGTATGTGGGAGACGGAGCTGGATATGCAGAGTCAATACTCACATCTATTTCAACAATGAGGTAAGACTTAAAATTTGAGGACAAGTTTTTTTATAGGGGGGAGGATGTAATGATCCAAATTTGTGTTAAATTACTCATAATAGACCAATAAGGAGAAAAACCTATAAAAGTATAAGTTGAGTATAAGAAAGCATAAATGCATTTCTCTCTTAAACCCATTTCCTTATAAGTTACTATTCACTCTCAACTTCTGACGGTCATACCTTCACCGTCTGATCACTATTTTTGAAAATTTAGGACTCTATGGAAAGCTCTTAGGATGTTCCACGAAACCCCAAACTTATTTCATAAAAAACGACTCAATTTTGGAGGAATCACGACTGAAAATTTTGGTTCATTTAGGTGAGGTATGGATCTCCTATTTTCAGTCAATTTTGGGTGAAACTAACACCATCATTATGTCTAATGGTCCTAAAAACGTAGGAAAAGAGAAACTCAACACCAATCAACCTATTTTACCGATGGATGGAAATGAGTTATCTTTGAGTTTTAATCCTTTGATTCTTGCAAACTAGGAGGAGTTTCGATGCAAGACTAGTGCCACTGGATTCCTAAAGGTGAGCTCATCATTTTTGAGTGAGTGGTGAAGATGACTGCGGCGTCAGTGCGTATACCCCATGCTCCAATGACAATGGTAATTTTCTGACTAACCCAAAAATGACTGGAAATAATTTTAAAATTTCTCAAATATTATGTGAAACAATTTTTATAAAAGTGATGTATTGAAATTCTTCACAGTTTATGAGATTAAAATTTAAAAAGGGTTATGTTCTTATAGAAATGCATGAAATTGATTAAATTGAGCTGTTATTGATTAGAATTGAGTTTATCTAGATGTATTAAGTATAAATGATGGTGTATGGGTTATAAATTGGTATCCTTGAACTATGAATTGGATTGTTACGAATTTTGCGATATAAATGTAGACTCAATTGGGTATATACATGTAGTTTGGAGGCTCAAATTGAGTTGTGGTTACTGGTGGATATAAAGGTGTATTTTTATTGCTGGAATGACCCTTTGTTCAGAAGGAAGATGTTCGTTTTATAAGGGAAACTTTGCCAAATTTTCAATAGGCTCCTTATAAAACACGACATCGTTGTTTTCAAATAGAAAATAAAGCTCCTTAGTATTGAGTCATGGTCTTATTCTCAAGGTATCTAAAATTGGTTTATAATTTAAATCCTAATGGGCATTCATATTTTTCTTTTTATAGATCAATCAGGAGCATAACTCTCCATTTTGAGACAATAGTTTCAATGCAAAAAAGCACATTCTACCTATGAGTTAATAGTTAGGGCTATGAACATGCATTAGAATGCATTCTCATATTCATCATCAAAATCACCATCATTATCATATTCACACATATACTTATACATATGGATTGACACATGTATATATATTTTTGTTATGCAATATTATGCTTGTTTTGATATGTAATAATGTGGAAGATTATTGTGGTATGAGCTACCTGGTGGGCTTTACTAACTGTGTGCATAGTGAGTCAATTAGTCAGGTATAAATAATGGTTATTTGAAAGAGACTAAACCCTGATCACCGCCTCTCCGGCGTTGGCGCGTGTACCTCATGCTCCGATGACAGTGGTGATTTTCTAACTAGACCAGAAATGATTGGAAATAATTTTAAAAATTCCCAAATATTATGTGAATCAATTTTTATAAAAGTGATGTATTGAAATTCTTCACAGTTTGTGAGATAAAAATTAAGGTTATGTTCTTATAGAAATGCATGAAAGTGATTAAATTGAGATGTTTTTTATTAGAATTAAGACTATTTAGATGTATTGAGTATAAATGATGGTGTATGGGTTATAAATTGGTATCTTTGAATTATAAATTGGATTATTGTGAATTTTGCGACGTAAATGCAGACTCAAATGGGTATAAACATGTAATTTAGAAGCCTAAATTGAGCTGTGCTTACTAGTGAATATAAATGTGTATTTTTATTGCAAGAATTACCCTTTTTTTCAGAAGGGAGATGTTCGTTTTATATGGGAAACTCCGTCAAATTTTCAATAGGCTCCTTATAAAACACGACATCGTTGTTTTCAAATAGAAAACAGAGCTCTTTAGTATTAAGTCATGGTTTTATTCTCAAGGTATCTAAAATTGGTTTAGAATTTAAATCGTAATGGTTATTGATATTTTCTTTTTATAGATCAATCAGAAGCAGAACTCTCCACTTTGAGACACTAGGTTCAGCGCAAAGAAGCACATTCTACCTATGAGTTAATAGTCAAGGCTATGAACATGCATTAGAATTAATTCTCATATTCATGATCGAAATCACCATCATTATCATATGCACACATGATACTTATACATATGAATTGACACATATATACATATATTTTTGTTATGCAATGTTATGTTTGTCATAATATATGATGATGTGGAAGATTGCTGTAGTATGAGTTACCTGGTGGGTTTCACCAGGCTGTGTGCACAGTAAGTCAATTGGTAAGGTATAAATAATGACCATTCGAAAGCGAGTAAACCCTGATTTTAACCAACCTTGAAAATAATACAACCAATTTATTATCCCATCTTAAGAAGTTTTGTTACATTCCATATTAATTTGCGAAATTATTGGAATGTTTCTTAAACCAAATCTACTAGTACTCCTCCCTTTTTTTATTAGGAAGAAAAGCTGGTAATTGATTCTTTGTGTCCATATTATTATTTTTTAATCTTTTAGTCATGAATTGGCTTGATCCTTTTCTCACTCTATTTCATAATAAATAATAAAAGAATCAATGTTAGATCAATAATTTTGTACCTGATGCTCCTACTCGTCATTTCAGTACTTGAAATGTCTTTGAATTCACGCTTTGCACGATTGATATTTCCGAAGCACATCATCCCTCTCGAAAACGAAGATTTGAAGTGGCCTATATTTTTGTTGAATATTTGGCAACTTATAAGGTCGAATTCATTCTTGTCTGGGGTGTTGGTAGACCAGTTTGAAGCATCTTAGTATTTCAGTCCAAAGATGGCTAAAGCTAGTGAGAAAACGATTATCTTATTTTCTAGAATCAACAAAAATGTTAAAATTTAATAAAGTAACTTAATTTTTATAAAATTAAAGTTGAGATTTATCACTAATTTAAAGGTAATAATAATTTGATTTAAAATTTTTTCATCCTTCTTAAAATTCAAGAAATTAAAATTTTATCAATAAATTTACAAAATTGCTAGCTTTTATAAATTATATGCTATTATTTACCATATTACTTTTCATATGCTTAGTTTATTTTTAAAATATGGGTATTATCGTGTATTTCTTAATTATTCTATAAAGTTCACATAATTGTAACTTTTTGATAATGAATATATTTTCATAAGGAGAGTTAAACAAATTATGATAATTAAATTTATTGAACTAACACTTAATCCGACAAACTTTTGAAGGAATGGAACTTTGAAAAGATTCTTTGTGGCGCTTAGGCTTCAAGGAGATCGGAAAGCATTATCCAAATAATAATAATTTTTTTTTTTAGTTTGATGTAGACCACAAAAGACATACTTTGAAGAATGATGTTTGATGTCCTCAAGCCTTTTGTGGTGGTTGCCTACGTATTGGAAATGGATCATCGAATATAATATTGAGATGGTCAAATATGATTAATTATATATCTTATAACATCCAAGATTGCTTTATGCTAATGAAATGTTAGTTAATCAATAAGATGACCCACCCTCGCATTTTAAACATAAACTTTACCACCTACGATTTCAATTTCAACGTTATATAGCATATTGGAATAGAAAAAGAAAACAAACGTAGTTAATGGCTATTCTAAAGAAAAAGCATCAAATAATTTCAATTATTATAATTTTCTAGTTAATTATGTTATAATAATTTAGTTATCAAAAAAAGAAAGTAGAAAGCTAGTTTAATAAAATTGAATGTCCTTAATTTTTCGTTAGCCCCCCTTAACTTGTTTGACAAAAATGTTAAGAACGCAAAGCTTAGACAAGAATTCATGGAAAATTGGAGCTTGTAAAGGTTTGGTAAAGAAGTCAGCTAAATGATGGTGAGAAGTAATAGGCATAAGACAAATGACACTAGATTGGACCTTTTCACGCTCAGATGGCAATCAATTTATATGTGCTCTGTGCGGTCATGGAAAATTGAAATTTGTTTGATGTGAATTGTAGACTGGTTATCATAAAAAAGCAATGCTGCTTGCGGATGTGCAACATGAAATTCTTTGACTAAATAGAGAAGCCATTGCAACTCGCATGTAGTAGCTGTCATTACCCTAGATTCTACTTCAGAAGATGACTTGGCAATGGTAGTTTGCTTTTTAGGCTTCTTTGAAACCACTGAATTACTAATGAACATACAAAATCCAGTGATGAATTTATGAGTCTGAGGATAAATTGCCCAGTCTGAGCTTGAATGATGGTGAAGAAGATGAAGAGAAGAAAATTCCTTGGCCAGGTGAAGACTTGAGATAATGCAGTACGCGATGAGCTACAGAAACAAGGGCTAGTGTAGGATTTTCGAGATGCTGAGATACTTATTGCACAACAAATGTAAGGTCTGGCATTAAATAAAGTAATTTACCATGTACTTGGTAGGATCAACAACTGGTTGGTGAGCAAGAGAATCATCTGTATGAGGAAGCATAGGATAGGAGTTGACATAGGTTTAGAGCCAATGAATTCTATGTCTTGAAGTAATTCAAGACTATATTTCCTTTGACATATGTGAATACCTTTTGTACTTCTAACAACTTCAAAGCCTAAGAAAAATTTCAGCTGACCAAGATATTAATCTTGAATGAATCATGAAGATAAACCTTCATGTCGTTTATAAGCTCAAAGTTATTATTGTCTAATATTACATTGTCAACATAGATGAGCAGGGCAATAAAATCAGAACCATCAAATTAAAGGAACAAAGAAGAATCAACATCGGCATGGTGAAACTATTTATGAAGGAAAGTAGACGATAAATTTAAATACCGCTGTCAACTAGCCTACTTGGGGACATAAAGAGATTTTTAAACTTACAAACTTGAGAAGATGGAGCTAAAAAGTCAAGTGGAATCTCCATGTACACTTCCTCAGTCAAATTGTCAAAAGGCGTTATTTATTTCAAGTTGTTCAGGATGCCAGTTATGAATAGCCACAAGTGTAAGTAGCATACATAGTGTTGTCATTTTAGACATTGGATTAAACATATCAAGATAGTCCACACCATGTTGATGTGAGTGTCCTTTGGCCTCAATTCGTGCTTTGAATCTTTTAATGGAATCATCAGCTTTATGATTGATCTTATAAATCTATTTGCAGCCTATGGGTTATTTACCATGTGATAAAGCAGTTAACTCCGAAGTGTTATTAGCTTCAAAAGGTTGAATTTAAGCTTCCATGGAAGTTTCCTACTCTGGTGATTTAACCGGCTATTTATAGGTTTTGTGATGGTAAAGTTGGATATGGAATGATTTTTATGATAATGAGAAAGTTTAGAATAAGATAGAACAGAGAAAGAGAAGGGGGAGTACTTGATAACGGCAATTCAGAAGAGGATGAATGAATTAGTAGTACACTGCATGAATTATCAGCTGATGATGGTAGTCTTCAAGTAAGAGGGTGGTTTGTGTAATCTTTATCGGAGAACCTTAAAGGTCAAGATAAATCAAACATGGCTCAATGGGAAGGTGTGGTCAATAGTATTTGTGTTGGAGAAGATGGTACGTGATCTTATAGAGGAATTGCAGCTAATGGTTATTGGTATTCTGGTACATCATCGAAAGGAATTGGAATCACAAATTGTTATTGATTTTGAGTTAAAGATGGATATGAAAAAATGTATTCACGAAATAAAACATTTTGAGAAATAAAAATTCATTTCATATTTAAATCTATAATTTTAAAAACTTATATTCTTATTTTAAAACCAAAGAAGACACAATTAACAACTCTGGGATCAAATTTTGATCTTCCCTAAGATAAAGTAGAGGCAAAATATAAAGAACCAAATACATGGATTTAGCTATAATCAGGCTTAGAATGGAAAAGTGGCTCAAATAGGGTGTGATTGGAAATGACATGAGAAAGTAATCTATTGATAATGTGTATTGTTGGGAAAAAGTGAATAAAGCAAGAGACAGAGAACATAAAGCCAAAAGCAAACTGGAGCTTTTTATTTCAACTAATGCTTACAGATAAAACAAATGAGCGATGCCTATACATAGGCTTACAAAAAAAACTGACACAACAAAAGATTCGGGCATCAAACCCCACGTCTAAACTACTTATTTGCAACAGTAAAGAAACCTGGTTAAATAAAGGAAACATAATAACAAATTAGAGAAATACTCGTTCAACCTTTGAATCAAATGTCAACACTCCCCCTTGATTCAAAGTTGCAGACTCCCATAAGTTTTCTAAAGTTCTCATGCTTTTCCAGCAGAAGTGCCTTTGTTAGTATATCTACAACTTGTTCTTTTGTATTATAAGATTTCAACACAATTTCTTTATTGGTAACAAGACTCCTAATAAAGTGACAATGAACATCAATGTGTTTTGTTCTGCTATGGTAAGCTTGATTCTTTGCCATTGTAATAGCTGATATACTATCACAGAAAATCTCTGTAGCTCCAGATTGCTTCTGATTGAAATCAGCAAGAAGTCTCCTTAGCCAAACTGCTTGACTAGCTGATGCTGTTGTAGCAATATATTCAGCCTCTGACGATGATAAAGCTACCACCTCTTACTTCTTTGAACTCCATGAAATTACTCTTGATCAAAGATTAAATAAGAAACCAGATGTGCTTTTTCTATCATCCATACAACCTGCATGATCACTGTCAGTGTAACCTGCTAGTTTAAAATTTGATACCTTGGAATACCAAATTCCTAGCTCAGTAGTTCCTGCCACATATCTTAAAATTCTCTTTGCAGCTCCAAGATGTAGCTTACTTGGATTATGTATAAACTTGGACACAACTCCAACTGAGAAAGCAATATCTGGTCTAGCGTGGGACAAGTAGTTCAAACCTCCAACAAGACTCCTAAAATATGTTGCATTTACAAATTCAACACTATCATCTTGACTCAATTTTTCATTCACATTCATGGGTGTAGCTTCTACTTTGCAATTCCACATATTGAATTTCTTTAAGAGATCCATTGTATATTTTCTTTGTGACATAAAGATCCCATCAAAACCTTCACTTCTAGACCAAGAAAAAAATGGAATAAACCTAAGTCTGTCATTTCAAATTTCTTCATCATGTAAGCTTTAAAATCAACAATTATCAACTCACTAGAACCCATATAAATCATATCATCAACGTAAAGACATACCACCAGAAATTCATCTTTACCATTCATTTTCAGATAAAGCGTAGGCTCATTTTCACTTCTTTTAAATCCACTCTCCTGAAAATAAGAATCAATTTTAAAATACCATGCCCGTGGTGCTTGCTTTAAGCCATAAAGCGCCTTTTTTAACCTGTACACTTTAGCTTCATTGCCACTAGCTACAAAACCTTCAGGCTGTGAGACATAAACTTCTTCTTCCAAGTCACCGTTCAAAAAAGCGGCTTTAACATCAAATTGGTATACCAACCAATTTAATTGAGCAGCTAAGGCTAAAAAAGTTCTCACCATTTCAAAGCGTGCAACTGAAGAAAAAGTTTCAAAGAAATCCACATCTTGCTGTTGAGAATAACCATTTACCACCAACCTCGCCTTGTGTTTTTAAGTGCTCCCATCTGCATGATATTTGGTTCTGAACACCCATTTGAGCCCAATAACATTCTTTGCTTTCGGCAAGTTTACCAAATCCTATGTCTCATTTTTTTGAATAGACAACAACTCGTCTTCCATAGCTTTACACCATTCTTTCTCTTTTGCAGCTTCTTCAAAGCAAATAGGATCTGAAACACGTAGAGCAAAAATACAAGAATCATAAATATCCTGCAAGGATTTATAATTCCTTGGAGGAGTTTCACTTGATGAGCATGAAGATGATGATTCATTGCTTGCAAGAACAGATGAATTGCTCCTTCCAAGAGTACTAGAGCTGGAAATTGTTGGCGTTAGATTTAGCGGTGGTTCAATATTATCTTCTAACACTTGAATATGCTCCTCCTTATTTTCTTCATTTCAAATCCATCTTGCATCTTCATTAAAAACTACATCCTTGCTGATGGTTATCTTTCCACTAGTAGGATTATAAAGCTTAAATGCTTTAGATTGAGAACAATAACCAACAAAGATATATTTCTCAGATTTTTCATCAAATTTTCTAGAATGAGTTTTGACCAAAGCATAAGCTATACACCCAAAAACCTTTAAGCGGCTTACTGTTGGTTTTCTACCTGTCCAAGCCTCAAATGGTGTTTGATTATGAACAACTTTTGTAGGAGACAAATTGAGAAGATAGACTGCTGTTGCAATAGCTTCTGCCTAAAAATAAATGGGAAGTCATTTTGCTTGAATCATGCTTCTGGCCATCTCTATCACAGTTCGATTCTTTCTTTTAGCTACACCATTTTGCATTAGAGTGCATGGTGCTATAAGCTCCTTGCAAATCCCATTTTCCTCATAAAAAACATTAAAATCAGCTGAAACAAATTCACCTCCTCTGTCTTTATTAAAAGACCACTTTTTCTTTCTACAACTGCTTTCAACTTCTTAAATCTGTCAAAAGCTTCAGACTTGTTTTCCAGAAAATAAACCTAACTCATACGGCTGCAATCACCTGTAAATATTAGAAAATATCGACTACCACTAAGAGATTCTATATTCATAGGCCCACACAAATCTGCAAGCACTAACTCAAGACACTTAGAGGCCCTCCAACCCTTTCCAACAGAAAAAGACTTTTTACTTTGTTTTCCATAAACACATCCTTCATAGAAAACAAGATTCTCAAGTTTTGGCAAACCAAAAACCATTTCTTTTTCACTCAACAACTTTAATCTGTTAATATTTAAGTGCCCATAACATAAATGTCATAGTTGAGTCTCACTATCACCACTAGCAACCATAGCATAATTCTCAATCATTGAAACTTCCAGAGAAAACATTTTATTTTTAGCAATTGGAACTTTAGCAATAATTTGCCCAGATTTTTTATCTTTAATAATGCACAAAACATCATCAAACAAAATTGAATATACACTAATCATCAATTGCCTAATGCTAAGTAGATTATGAGATAAACTAGGAACAATCATCACATCTTGTAAAGTCTTAGCATTACCTTGACTAGTTTTAATGCTAATGGTACCTTTGCCTTCAACTCGAATCTTCTTGCTGTCTCCTAGCGTTACATCTATTTTAGTAGACTCATCAAGCTCTTTGAATAATGACTTTGTTCCATACATATGATTAGAACAACCGCTGTCCAAAAACCAAACATCATTAGATTGCTCCTCACAAAAAAGAGCCATAAACAACTTATTCTCTTCATCGGGTTCCTCTACAAAACTTGCTTGGTTTTCTCATCGTTCTATTTTTTCCAGCAATAAGCCTCTCTATGACCTGGCTTGTCATTGTAGTAGCATTTAAAGATCCTATTCTGCCTCTCTTCATTAAATCTGCTTCTGCCTTCACCTCTTCCTCGACCTCTTCCATGGATACCACTTCTGTCGCTACTATGTCTAGCAGCATTTTTGCGCATCTCCCCCTTCACCTGAAAAGCCTTTTCTTCATTCTTTTCATATGACCTGAGCAACCTATCTTCATGAGCTTGCAAGAAACTCATTAGTTCATCAAATGAATAATTTGATAAGTCATGAGCTTCCTCAATAGCAGCAACAATATGTTCAAACTTTGGAGTAAGACTTCTTATGTTAGTGAATATATAAAACCAATTAAGTTGGCCTCACACAATAGCTTAAGCTATTGTGATAAAATGGTCATTTAACATGGTATCAGAGCTTTTGTGACCAAGTGGTAATGAGTTCAAATCCTACCACCCACTTATTATTCAGCACAAGGTAGAGTGAGCCTCTGCAAGTTTCAAGCCCAAAGGGTTTTCACTTGAGGGGGTGTGTTAGTGAATATATAAAATCAATTAAGTTGGCCTCACACAATAGCTTAAGCTATTGTGATGAAACGGTCATTTAACATCTTAAAACTTTTGCAACAACAATTTCTTCAGAAATATCTTCACCATACAACTTCATTTGATTAACAAGAGAAGAGACTCTTGTCAAATAAGTTTGAACAGATTCATTGTTTTTCATTGACAAAGTTTCAAATTCACGACAGTAAGTCTACAATTTTACTGTCATTACCTTCGAAGAACCTTGAAACTCCTTCAAAATCTGTCAAGCCTCCAACGATGTTGCCGCTGCTGCAATTCTTGAGAAGATAGTTTCGTGAACAGCTTGTTGAATTAGGAATAAAGCTTTTGCATCCTTCTTTTTTACTTCTTTCAATCTTTCTTCTGCCTCTTCATCTGGATCTACTAGGTCCACGAAACCATATTCAACTAGATCCCAAAGGTCTTGAGACCTAAAAAGAGTCTTCATCTTAACACCCCAAAACTCATACTTGTGAAAATCGGTATGAGTGGCTGTGAAGATGATGAAAAAATGTTTGCTGCCATCTTTGCTTTTCCTCTCACACTCCACTTGTGTTTCCCATTTGGTGCCCAAATTTTTTTTCTGTGTAATACCCAACGGACCCAAACCTCACGTTTCACTCTATTGCCTAATGGACCAAACCTGGCTCTGATACCAAGAATGTTGGGAAAAAGTGAATAAAGCAAGAGACAGAGCACATAAAGCAAAAAGTGAAATGGAACTTTTTATTCCAACTGATGCTTACAGATAGAACAAATGAGCAATGCCTATATATAGGCTTATAGAAAAAAACTGACACAACAAAAGATCCGGGCATCAAACCCCACGACTAAACTACTTATTTGCAACAATAAAGAAACCTACTTAAATAAAGGAAACATAATAACAAATTAGAGAAATACTCGTTCAACCTTTGAATCAAATTTCAATATGTATTGCATGAGCAATACACTCACACCACTAAGATAACGGGAGATGGCTTTGAAATTTTAAAGACTGAGCAACATTGAGGATGTGTTAGTTTTTTCACTCCAAAACACTCTTTTGTTGTAAAGTTAGTGAATTATACCATTAGAGAGATAAAAGGAAGGCATAACAAATTCTACATTACTAATAGTGTGAATGATTTTAATTCTTTTATGAAATTGAGTAGAAACATAGGAACAAAAGTTTTGTAAAATAACTCTAGCGTCAAACTTCAATTTCATTAGAAAAATTAAAATGAACCTACTGTAGTCATCAACAATAGTTAAGAAATATCTGACCATATATAGATTTAACAGTAGGTCCCCAGATTTTTACATGCATTTTTTGAAAAACAACATTTAGTAATTGTTATGTTTACAAAGAAAGATAGCTTATGTTGCTTAACTAAAGAACAAATGTCACACATTGGGTTATTGGATAAAAAAACATCTTGATTTGATTTAGTAAGTTGATGAATTATGGATAGAGAAGTATGCCTAAATCGATAGTGCCATAGATCAAAGATTAAAGGATAGCTGGATAAGAGACTTGAACTGGCTGATGCAATCTCTGCATGTGTTTTAGCTAATTGAATCGTCTTCCAAGTATGGAGACCTGAACAAAGTAGTGATCACGTAGCATAAGTAAGAAACAACTAAAAATGGAAGAAAGTTAGCAAATATTACGTTGAAGGGAAACTGTGGGATAAACGAAGTGTTGGTGAGTGAGAAAGCATCACTAAATGTATTGTAGTATTTATAAAAAAAAGTATTGGAGCCAATGTATATAACTGGAAGAGTTAAATTGTTTCGTAACCTAACAAAATAATTGTGCACAGGATGATAAGAAGATAATGAACAAAAAAACGATATGTGGCTTTCCAATCTAAGATCCAAGTAAAACTCATAGGGTTAACTATGGCAGACAAACAGGTGCTAGTAAAAATTTTACTAGACTTTGGGGAGTTAAGATTGGGAGTTAAAACACTAGATGTAGCAGCAACTGTTGAAAATTGGGGCTGAATGAGAGATAAAGGCCTTCAATATTGCTCTTTAGTAAAATTAACAATGAGAGTGATTGAAGTTGATGATTGATTGATATCTTGTTTAAGAAAAGTATTAAAATTGTTTAGTTCTACAATCTAACCAGTCGAATTCTCTTATGTCTTGCAAGAGCTTTACTAAACTTGATTTGCCTTTACACAATTATGACTTCATGGAAATTTCCTTGACTTGAATCCAGAAGTAAAACCTAGAGGATATGTGTTGTTTATAGCACTTGTCCTCTAAATGACCTAAAAAGCTGTTAAATTTGAGCAGGTGTTAAACAAAAACAAAAGTTAAAGAAGAGCAAAAACAGAGAAGTCTATAGAGACAATATAACAAGCAAGTGGA
>JAOTBA010000003.1:23993043-24007866 GCA_025629845.1 Erythroxylum squamatum | reverse complement strand
GATGAACGGAAAGATGGTTTTGTGTATGGATTAGAATTAGTTGAATTTGGTATACATGAGGATTTTTGGATTACGCTCACGATTATACGACGAGCAATAGTATGCACACGTTTTGCGGTTCAAGAGTTGGACTGCAATGGGGCCCAGCATGTTCGGTATCAGAGAAAGAAGAAATTTCAAAGTACCACGCTCAGGTATGAAGGTATGTTTGTTAAGAGGTTGGGTTCCGGTAACGGGACCCAGCATTCAAGCACTACAATAAAAAGGAGGTTTATCGGCGGAAAGTGTAAAAAACCGTCGGTAATTAAATTTAGCGACGGTATTCACCGACGGCTAAATGCCTCTTGAAATTAATTGTCGGTAAATTTTCCGACTGAAACTATTATCCTTCGAAAAAAATACCGACGAAAACAACTTTCTGTTCGTATATTTACCGATGGAAAAATTTGTTACTATCGGTATATATACAAACGGTTATGTTAATCCGTCGGTGAATTAATAATAACAATGTAAACTTTTACTGTTGATTTATAACGAACTATCGATAAATATGAATCAGTTTATCGACGGTTTCTTAACGATCCGTCGGTAAATATCGCTCAATATACCAACGGAATTTTAGTTTCTATTAGTAATATCCATAAATAATTTGCGACGAATTTTCATAAACCGTCGGTAATGATTCTACCATTAAGATATTAAATTTTCTTTTTAAAAATCCCAACATTAAATTTTATTAACAGCTATAAATTATTTGTGCATTATTTTGTTGATTTGTTTATATAAATAATTTGTTTAAACAGAAATTTAATTGATCATATAAAGTTAAAATCTTCGTCATTCATAATAAAAACATTAAATTGTACATAAATTCAAACCAAATGACTACAACAATCCTATTGTTCTGGTGAACGCAGATGGTCTGAGTCTCTACCCCTCCCCTTCAACTGCTCCACACCATTTTAGAGCTTAGTCATGTACTCCATATACTGTTGCAACTGACTTGTCAATGTCTGTACTGTGCTCTCAAGATGATGGATATGTTCCATTATCGTCCGTCTAGTTGATACTGTTGTACTGGACATAGAGGAGTGTGAATAACATGTGTTCGCAAATGAGCCTAGCCCGAAGATCCTTCCACGACTGTTCCTACCACCTACTGCATCAAAACATACCTGTCTCCCATCAACAGCTTATTCTCCCTGAGATTGTCGCTGAATTGTTTCTTGTATTTGGTCCTATTACGAGGCAATGCTTATATTAGTAAGTAATAATTATTAAGAATGAATATTAAAGCATAAATTTGACATATATTCAGTTCTCTACATCGACTGTTTATGAATGTCACACCGTCATGCTTCTTAGTATAAGTATGTAAAAATAACTGACGGGGTGTAGGCCTTATGCCCATAGACTTTTCCTGCATAACAATAAAATGTTCTAGGTTAAACTAGAATTTATAAAAATTTCGGCAGAGTTTCCTATATTTTTATGATATTACCCCATGTTGAACAAAGAAAATTACTCAACACAGTCATATATGGCACCAGACATTTATACCATGATCATTATCCATACTACACATATTTTCATAACAACATTCACACATTAATTTAAATTGAAATACAACAAGTAAAAAATGAGGATATAAGTCTAATATTTAGATACTTATAAGTCTTTTTGCATGCTCGTGGTGGGTAATTAATTCTCCCGTATGAACGGGAAGACTGTCTCCCCCTGGGCCTCCATGTCTGTTGGTCGAGTTACGTCCTGAGATAAACATTGCCTCAGGTGATGTCCAATACTCCTACCAACGACTCCATATGCCCTCAGAAATATAAGGCGGTCGTACACTAACCTTGAGTATGGCATCAATAAAGTTGTGATAACGTGTACGAGCTCGCTTCTCTCATACACTATGTATGACCACGTCGATACCAGAATTCCAGTAAAATTGTTTATGAAATTAAAAGGAATAAATTCGATAACTTATAATCTATTAATATTTATGTTATTAATGTATACAAATAAATGAAAAAAAAACATTATTTGCATATTGTACCTCAAACTCCTGAAAGTAAACTGCCTTTGTGGCCTCAGAGGTCTTCTTCCATACATAACCCTTAGGATCAATCCTCTCCTTAAATGTAGATGTCATATGTCTGGAACACGGTATAGACGGAATCAACCTAATATAAGAACAAATAATTTTATACCATTTGGAAAATTTAAACCTATAACTTAATTATAAACATATATAGTGTTATGCGATTTCACTTACAGCTTATTGACTATTTTTGCGAACTTTCTTCCATCAGATCCCTCAGCTCCAGGTTGGCGGTCGTCTCCTTCATCCGCTATAGGGGTAGTGGATGATGTATGACTGGTGGATTGTGAAGCATCAGTAGTTGCAGGTGATGGTTCATCTGCAACTGTAGGCCCTGGAGGTGGAGGTGGTGATTCAGTTGCAGCTGGAGACTGTGATGAGCCACCCTCACAGTAAGTCCCTCCGAACGTGCCTCTGAGCCTAGGCCGCATGAAATCACGTTGTCTCTTTGGTCCCATATTTCTACCTGAAATTCTATGTTTATTGAATTTTATAGAAATATAAGAATTTGAATTTGAAGCCAATATTTTACACGATATATGTAAAAGAAAATAAGGCGATTTGTTGAATATCACATTGAAGTACAAACTTTTAATTCAATTATGAGAATAATTGTTACAGTCATGGAACAATAATATATTTAGTTTAAAGCAGAGTCTAGTGTATTGCAGAGATACATGACAATGATCTAATTATTTTGTTGGATTCCAAGTGACATGAGAGTCGGTAAAGGTAAATGAGTCTTCGATGGCTAGAATCCCGAGAAGGTTCCTGGCATGTTCGAACGCACCAACGGAAACAGTGAAAGTTCTTCCCTCACGTGTTTAGTTTTGAACACCTTCTTTCAACAACGTTTCCGCTATTGCTAAACTTGTAGATGAAACGTGAGGAAATGGTTTACCTACAACACAAGAGGAAGGAACTTACATATTGTCAGATTAGATACTCGTTAAACGAACCTATCCTGAAAACTTATACGTACGTAAATGTCCAGATGAGCTCTGTGGAATTGCCAACTTTTCCAATACTAAGGAGCTCTTGTTTTAATTTAAAAAACGGTGATGTCACATTTTAGGAGGACCTAATTGAAAATTCGGCAGAGTTTCCCCTATAAAATGAACATCCCCTTCTGAAAGAAGGGTCAATTCTGCAATAAAAATACACTTCTATATCGACTAGTAACCACACCTCAAATTGGGTCTCCAAACTATATGTTTATTCTCAATTCATTCCACATTTACATCGCAAAATCTATAATAATCCAATTCACAATTCAAGTATACCAATTTGTAACCCATACACTCTCAATTATAGTCAATAAATTAGACCATCGATATTCTCAATTCTGATCAACAATATGCATTTTTAAGTCTTGGTGAATGGTTTTGGTGATGTAATGCTCTCTTTTCGATACATGGGAGATTAGGAGTTTCCCTTGTGTGACTTTGAGGCTTCAATTGGAAAATGACATGTTTCTTAATTGAAATAGATCCAAAGATGAATTGGAGCATGTGTAATATCTTTTCTTAAAAAGTTGAGGTTTGTAATTATAATGAGAGTAGTGAAATTGTTGCATGCCCGATTATGGCCTTTTTTGTAAATATGTTTAAAAGATGGCCTTGCATCAAATTTGGCCTTATTCTTTCTTGGATGATATGTTGTGTAAGTCTAGATTTTGCACCATACATAAAAGTATTAAATTGATATACAATATCTCTTAAAATATAAAATTGATCTAGAAATTTGATTAATTGGTAGCTTAATACTTCTAACACTTCATCAGATGAAAGAATGAATGATTTGCATATGTAACAATTATTATTGTAAACTTGTCTTGGTAATTTAAATCAATTAAAAGTTCAAAAATTACATAACCATTTTTGTAACAATCATAAGGCAATAGTCCTTTCGTAATCAAGACAAAACTTGTTTTGAAATTAAAATAAGTTAATCTTAAAAGAACTTTAAGAAAATTTTAAAATTATTTTAAATTAAATTATTAAAAAGGTGTGTTTTAGCTATGAAAAGACTTAAGAGTTGAAATTTCTAAGTCAAGTAAAATAAGAGTAAGAAAGAATGAAATTATTCTTTTTCCAACAATCATTGTAATTTTTATTATACCTAATCTTCGTCATTTACATAAATAAGCACTTAATCATTTGATAATCTTGTACATGTAGCGCATTATGTATAAAATGCTTTGTATATAAATCCTTTTAATTATCAAGAGGAAAATGTTTTAGAATTTTAAAGAAAACCTAGTAATCTCCAAACAAACTTAGGGGAACAATTGAAATTCCTTAAAATCAATTTTTTATCAAACGAGTACATTTTATCAAACACTTGGTATGCATTAACTGATTCATCCCTCATTCAAGACAAATAACCAATTATTTTCCATCATTCTCCAACAAATACACAACCCATCATTAACAATCAGTAATTAACAACCAAAACCAAAAACAAACTCCATATGAACCAAAAAATTCAACCCAACATTCAGACATCATCAAAGAAAGGAAAGAGTGGAGAATAGGACACTAACTTCAGTTTGGAGCTATGGAGAAGATGACGCAGGAGACGCAGCAGCTCGACGGCGACAACGCATCTCCAGGCGATGGCAATGGCAGACGCAGGTGGCAGATGGAGGAGGAAGAGGACTTCGGCTGTCGTAGGCGCAGGCACGGGATGGGGGGAACGACTTCAAGTGGTTTAAATGATAATCAAAACGACGTTAACCAAAACGACGTCGTTTTGGTTTTTGGTTATCATTTAAACGTTTAAACCTTTAGCAAAACGATGTCGTGTGGTTTAAAACTTATACAATGTCGTTTTGGTTATCATTTAAACGTTTAAAACTTTAACAAAATGACGTCGTATGGTTTAAAACCTATATGTTTTGGTTTACTTAAACGTTTAAAACTTTAACAAAATGACGTCGTTTGGTTTAAAACCTATACGACATCGTTTTGGTTATCATTTAAACGTTTAAAACTTTAACAAAACGACATCGAATAGGTTAAAAACCTATACGACGTCGTTTTGGTTATCATTTAAACATTTAAACCCTTTAGCCGGAACGGCGTCATTTTGTTATAGTTAAAAACCGACTACTAAAATGAATTTTTACCAACAGATTTACCGACAGCAGTATCTGTCAGTAAACCTTTTCGCTCTAATTTAGCGACGAAAATTTATGCCATCATCAAAGTTATATTTCCAAACAACATTACCGATGTCTATACTGTTTTTGTCGGTAACTCCTTACAGTTTTTGTACCATCGGTAAAATTCTGTCGCTATTTTAGAGTTCTCTTGTAGTGAAAAGGGAGATTAATTGTACTTAGAATTGACAGGAGTTATTTGAAGTTGGAAAATCTTTTAGTTAGTAATAATATATGGATTTAATTATTAAAATTTGCTTTAAAATTTTGTGAATTTGATTCTCGTAAGAGTACATTCTTCTAACATTAAGGTTTATTTTTTAAAATTTTTCTCTAGAAAAATTGTAAAATGTGAGATATTACCTTTTGATCTACTAGAAGTAAAAAAAGAATTAATAAATGGTTATCAAACTGAACAATTAGGTATACAACTTAGTTCATTTTATGTTACTTCTTATTTGAAATTATTTATTTCTTTACTATTTGCGACGGTCCTTTATGTATATTGAACCTTTTGAAATAAATAAAGAGAAAATAAGTGACATTTTGAAACAACAATTGATATCCCTCTTTTAATTTTCTAATTATATGCTTTAGCAATATGATTCAATGATTGCTTTTTTTCTTCATTTGTACAGGAAAGTGTTAGTAGTTGGGCTTATAGACGCTACTAAAGAAGCTAAGCCATCTCACACGATTTATTAATTATATTAAGATAGTTAATCAGTAATTTAATGTCTTGATAACAAACAAAAATGTATAAGGCCTTATAATGACAAAAATAAGACAATGGCTATTTAGGGGATTACAATATGAACCTTAGAAGGACCTTAGAAGGAGGGTCTTAATATGTTTGAAATACATAAACTATATGTATAGTTCAATTAATTTAAAAAAAACAGTATTGTTTTTTAGTATTTAAATAATTCATTAAAGAAAAAATAGAAGTGTACTTCTTTGGAGAGGGCCTCTTCCATGTGAGATAAAACAATTAGGAACACTAAACACACCAGTTGATACAAACGGTGACGTTCAAGAAAAACTAAAAGGGGAAAATGTGCGAAAACGTATGGCAATTAGGGTATAACGACTCCTTTCTTTCTCCAAGCTTCAGACCATTACCCGATTTGGAAAGGAGGAAGATGACTCTTTGGAAGCGTGGCTCATCGATGATGACACTGAGTATCTACTGCTTGTTTCTACGTATAAAGAGAGATCTCATCTTAGGTATGCGTAATCAACTCAAAATGTGCGATGACATTTAGCGATTAGGGTATAACGACTCTCTTCTTTCTCGAAGCTTCATACATTTTCCCGATTTGGGAAGGAGGAAGAAGACACTCTGGAGGCAGGGCTCTGTGGTGGTGACACTATGGTTTCTACTGTTCGTTTCTCTGCACAAAAGGAGATCTCATCTCAGATATGCATACTCAACTCGAAACAACAAGACTTCAACTTTTATGATTCTGTGAAACTCCACAGAATAACGAACTTAATGTTAATATCAGGGAACCAGAGGGACTACAGTGAACCTTCATACAAGACTCGACTAGAGAGGAATAAAATCTGAGTCCATTCTGTTTCCTTCAGGTGAGTCTGGATCTTTATATTCTTCTGTTCTTCCTGTTCTTCAAAAGTCTCCTTCTTTCATGAGTAGGTGAAGAATCTAATTGAATCTAGAAAAAATTATGCATGAGAACTTTCTTCTTTTCGGTAACCCAGCTTACATGAACACTTTATAGTGAATCATGATTTAGGAATAGACTTCGAGGACTATATTCTCCATGAGAGAGACATTCCTCAGCTACAGTACTAGTCCAGCTGATTTGTAATCAGTTATTCCTTAATGTTAGCGATAGAGAGTTCTATAAGAGAGAGTAGAGAGATAGATCTCTCTTTAAATGTCTTATTATTCCTCTCATTCCAAAGTGCTTGAATACATGTAGCTACAATGACTATAAAAATATCCCTATCAATTTTAGAGATATGCAGATGAGGTATCTCCAATAATATATCCGTGAGTCTGCAATAATTAAAACTAGGACCACATAGAGTAGAGATTTTAGCCCAAACCTCTTTAGAGAAAACACACTTGAAGAAGAGATGATCTCTAGTTTTATCCTCTAGGTTACAAAGAATACAAATCTTAGAAGAGGATAGGAATTTTAGCCTATCCAAAGTGCTGAGTCTGTTCAATATAGCTAGCTAAAGGAGAAAACTAGCATTTGGTCTAAAAAACTTACTCCAAATCAGGGAATACCATCCTACTCTTGTAACTGCCCCATCCCTCAGCTTTTTAGCTTCCCTTATAGTAACTTCTGAAACAAGAATCCTATCCTATAAGTATATATCATTCTCCCTGCCGCTTTTATATTATGGAATGTGCAAAAGTCTAATTTCCTTTAAGGATAGCAACCAATTGTCATTTCTAATTATTTCATGGATCTTAGTTCTTTTAGGGAACCTCCCCAATAAAGATCTTACCAACTAATTATGAATTAAAGCCCTTTGACCAGTCCAATTATCATACCATAAAGAAATTCTTTCCCCTGCCCCGATTTGACTAGTTATGTACTGTTGAACTTCTTCCCTCAATATGAGAATTTGGTTGAAGAACCAAGAGTATCTGCCTTTGATTTTTAGAGCCCAAAGACTCTAACCTTTTAATATATAGATGTGAATTCATTTGATCCATAAAGATTCTTTATTACTTAGGATTCTCCAAATTCTCTTAGACATAAGTAAGTTATTTTTCTTGCTAATTGACTCCAAACCTAACCCCTTGCCTCCCTCGGTTGACAGATATGCTTCCAACTAACTTTTGTAATCCTTTCTCACCATTTCCTTTCTCCCATAAAAATTGCTTCATTAGCTTTTCAACAGTTTTAATAAGTCCTTTGAAGAGGAATAAGTAGGAACACCAGTAAGTTTGCATGACATAATTACCGACTTCAGAAGCTGAAGTTTCCCTCTATATGACAGGAATCTATTAGTCCAAGACCCAAATCTTTTTCGATTTTTTTTCTATTAAAGGGATACATTCACAATATCTAAGCCTCCTGGATGAGATAGGAATGCCCAAATATAGAAAAGGGGGATCTTTGATTTCCTTACCCGTAGCTAGTGACAAGGAACCTAAAAGGTGAGTAGCACTTTTGGAGAGTATGAAATAAATTTTGTGAAGATTGATACTCAGTCCATACATCTCCTTAAAAGTGTTGAGGGTACTCATCAATAGGGAGATTGAATGAACATTAGCCTTGCTTAGAAGAATAAGATCATCTGCAAAATATAAGCTAGTTAGAGAAAGCTTCTTACATTTGGAATGGTATCTGAATCTGGGGTCATTAGAAGTGTTGTGCTTCAGCATTAGGGTAAGAACCTCCATGCAAATTAGGAATAGGTAAGGAGAAAGAGGATCCCCTTACCTAAGTCTTTTTTTGCCTTTAAACATCTTTGTGGGGTTTCCATTAATCAAAATTCCATAGGAGGCAATAGAGATGCATTCTTGAATCCACGTTATAAACCTATGGGGAAATTTTCATAACCTCCATAGTCTGTAGCAGAAACTTCCAGTTCACACTATCAAAAGCTTTTTGTAGATCCACCTTAATAATACAATTTTGAGGACTTCTGCTGCGATTGTACCGTTTCAAAAACTCCTCTATTAAAAGAATATTATCCCCAATATCAGTGCTACTCATAAAAGCACTTTGATTCTCACTAATGAGAAAGTGTAGAACCTCCTTTAGCCTATTTGTCAAAATCTTCGTGATGATCTTATAGAGGAAATTAGTACAAGATATAGGTCTGAATTCACTCCATATGGACGGGTTGGAATTCTTATGGACCAAACAAAGAAAGGTCTTATTGATCTCCTTAAGAAAGACACTATTTTGGAAAAACTCCTGTATAGCCTCTTTAACTATCCCCCCAAGCTACTCCAAGTTTTTTTATAGAAAGCCCCATTCAATCCATCTGGTCCAGGAGCCTTAGAGCCATTCATATTAAAAACGACCTTCTCTATTTCTTGATCCGTAACTGGTCTAATTAACAAAGAAGCCTCATGTTCAGGGATCTTACCTGTAACAAAATGCCTCAGGTCTACTCCAATTCCTGCTGAGGAACCATCTGAGACTAAGAGCTTTTTATAAAAATTCATGGCTTCCTTTGCAATTCCATCTTATCCAAATAAAATCTCACTAGCTTCGGTTGTTATGGAAGTGATTCTGTTTACATTCCTTCGAGCTAACACTGAATTGAAGAAGAACTTAGTGCATCTGTCCCCATCCTTAATCCAATTAATTCTGGCTCTCTGCTTCAATAATGAACATTGATTATCCACCATTTGCAAATAGGTATTAAGGGCTTCCTTTTCAGCTATAGCTAGAGTACAATCTATAGGGTTTGTTGCCAAAGATTTCTGAATTACTGAAAGCTTGTTTCTTACTGTATCTATCTCCTTTGAGGAGTTCTGACCTCTCTTTAAATTTAGCATCTTTAATTCCTGTTTAATAGCCTTAAGCTTACGTAAGCAAATGTACTGCTTAGAACCATAGATCTTATACTCTAAACCCTTCATAATTGCTTCTTGAAAGCCCTCCATACTAACCAGAAAATTGTTGAATCTAAATGGATGATGGACTCTGGTAGTTGTAAAAAGTTATCAACCTTTATAAGGGTATGATCAAAAATTCCAAGGTTTAGGAATTTGGCTGTGCTTCCTGAGAAAGTATTTAACCATTCCACATTAACCATATCCCTACCTAACTTTTTTCTGATGTGCCAAATAGAACTTTGTTTATTAGACCAAGTAAACCTATGACCTTCAGATTTTAAATATGTTAGTTCCACCTCCTGTGTACAATCGAACATATCAGAAGTGTAGTTGAGCAGGTTATAGTTGCCTTCCGCCTCTGATATGAAAAGGGTGGTGTTAAAATCCCCACTAACTAACCATAGAACACTAATTGATGCCTTGAGTCTTCGACGAGAATTCTAAAGCTCATATCTTTGAAACACTGTGTTAAAACCATAGACAAAGTTGCTAAAGCACAAGAGTTTTCCATTTTGATGGTAAGTTTTGTGTGGATAAGTTGCTGGCTGGTTTCCATAACCTTCACTTCCAAGAGATCACCATCATAAACAATAATAATCCTTCCATAGGCATGACATTGGTGGTTTGTGAGAAACTGTTGTTTGCTACCCAAACAACTTAGTTTATTCAGATTTGCTTCTCTAATTTTAGTTTCCACTAGACAAAATAACAACAGCTTTTCCTTTAGAACAAAATCCCTTACCACATTAAGCTTAGAAGGGTTGTTTATTCCTCTTACATTCCAAACAATCAGGGACATAAGAGATTACTTTTCCCTTTGGAGCCCTTCCTACTGCTCCTGCTACTTTTCCGAGAGATAATATGTTCGAATTATTCCTCTTGAGTAACTCCACTCTGCATTTCAGCCTTCCATTGGTTTTGCTCATTCTTTTGGCAATCATGGACTCTCGCTTTGATTAATTTCACTAATTTCCATTTCATTCTCCCTCATATTCGTTAAAGACTTATTTAAGTCATTCGATGGATTCTAAAGAACTCCTCCTTACTAAACTGAATCTGGACTATTTTCCTCTTGAATAATCTCCCCATTTTTAGGTGAATCCTTTTCAACCTGAATCGTTTCATTATTATTAGAAACTTGTTCTGCTTCCTCCCAATCTTTGTTGTCTTCTGAATTAATCTTTTCCACACCATCACCTCCTAATAGTCTCCTTTAGTGAAAACTCTCCCCGTAGGTTTCCATTCTTTGCCTTGTGCTTTTAGAGAAGGTTTCCATTGGCATGTAACCATAACTTTATCCTCTCTGAGAGAATTTTCATTTGCCAACCTTAGGATAGGAATGTTGCCTTTTATTTCCTTAAAAATATCAATACTCACACATAACCGTGCAAAACCAACACTTTTCCTCAACGCAGTGTTTTCATCCACACATATTAGTTTTCCCAAGTAACTAGCTAGCATACTCAGACCCTTAGTTGTCTAATATTCCAAAGGAATGTTGTGGATATTAAACCATAAAGGAATGTTTTTCAATATAATTTTTTCTAATTCCATACCCGGTTGTCAATTTTGAATAAATAAAGGAAGTTGAGCAATGTGCCAAGAGCCTTCTTCAATTACCATTTGAGCTTCCGATTTTGAGGAGAAGGTAAAGATTAAGTTATCCTCCTCAGTTAGCATAACTTCCATTAGTCCTCTCCCTTTCCAATTTCTTTGGGTCCATGCTTATATCACTAGAAAAGCAAGCCTTTTATCCATTAAAAAACCAACAAGAGCAGCTTCCCATGTCCTAGCACCTTCCTGCATAATATCTAGACTAGGAGCCACCATTAGCTTCCCTTCAATCTCAGCAGGTGGACTATAAATTAAGGAAGAATCAGAATTGTCACCCACAACCTGTTTCCAGGTCTTTCTAGCTCCTTTAAGATGTTGAAATTCACTGACAAATATGGCAGAAGGTTTAGGAGAAATGGCAGAGGTTGAGGGAGGATTAGTTGTAGAGAAGGATGGAGAAGAGGAGTGGGTTGCAGAAGGTTAAGTAGGGGATGAGGGAGTAAAGTGAAGAATCGGGGAAGTAGCTTGTAGAGTGGTAGAGGGTAGTGGTGGGAAACCATACTCTATTTTAGCTTTGGAATCCAATTTAATCAAATGATGTTTTGTTTTGCAGGTCATCCAATGAAGGAAAACAATGGACAAAGGTACCGAATGGAGGATGGAAGGAAAAAAAGGAGAATGATTCAAATCTAGGGTTAGGGTTTGATGTGATGAGAAGATGGCAGAGAGAAGTTCGGAGGTGTGAACCCCCTCAAGATAAGAGTATTGTTACTAAACTCATATTCACGTTATTTATGGTAAATTTTTTTTGCAATTTCTCCGAATAATACTACAAAAAATTTATATAAGTATACATGTCATCAATGTCTCAAGGGATAAAAGCATGTTAATGCTTTTTAGTAAGATAAGGAATATGAAAGTAAATTTAGTTGAATACAGGATTTGATTATCTTGTCTTGCATTTTGTCTAGTGTTGTCAATAGACAAAGAATTTGTATATATAAGAAATAGAAATAAAGATATATAGATGAATAACCTATTTTAATTCAAATATTGAAAATTTTAGTATTTTAAATATGGTTTCTTAAAATGTAATTCTAAATATAATAAATGAAATTTTTAAATAGACATTACACGTATAGCTTTGATTATACAATATAACATAAACAAAAGAGAAATTGTATAAGGAAATGTTCTTGACATTATTAAACAAAAGAGACGTTGGATATTAAAATGTTAAGGAAAGTGGCATTGCGCTTGACATTGACCTAACACTCAGCCAACAAACTTTGGAGAATGATGCTTAATGAAGCCAATTCCACGAGACTTTTATGGTCGTCGCCTGCGCACATGATGACTAGAAAAGGGTCTCGAAACAACTTTTATGGTCAATCATAGTTTATGATTTTTGCTAATGAAAATGTTAGTTAATCAATAAGATGACCCAACGTCGCATTTAAAATATCCCAGATGTTAGGTTAAAAATTGAGAGTTTATTGGGTAAGCTGTCAATTTCAACATTATAAAACATGATCAAATTAAAAAAAAAGGAGAAAGAAAACAACGTAGCTGATGCGTATTTTAAAGAAAAAGGATCAAGTAATTCTAGTTTCATTTTCGTTGTTATAGCTTTTTCACAATTGATTAGATGGATATTTACAGGTCATACATCGCAAGGGGAGGGGATTGAATATCCACCTAATGTTCAAAATTAAAATCGAGTAGTCCTATGATGCAAGACCCAGCTGCCAAGCTCATGGAAGTAATCCACTGCTTCCAATCCAGCTTCTCAGTGCCTGCTACTTTATTTATAACTTCAACCATAATAACTTGAACCAAAATTGTGATAATAGACAGCACCAGAAACATCTTGCTCTTCTTCAATCCTTCAAATCTCATCTTCTTATCCATCAACCTTACGTTAACTAGATTGAAAACTTGACAAAGGACGAAAGTGTTGAACACTATGGTGTTGGTAACATTCTCAGTAAAACCAAAAACTTGGGTTCCCTTGATCAATAATGTCAATAGGACAATTACCTGGTAGGAAATCTGAACAGCTAGGTTGGTCCACATGCGCGTACTGACCATGGATAGTTCAGATTGATTCACAGGAGGCCCTGTGAGCATAAGATCATCGCTAGGTGGTTCTCTGGCCAAGCCTAATGCTCCCAGTGTGTTAACAATCACATTAACCCACAGTAACTGGATTGCACTCAGAGGGGCCTGACCAAATGAAACTGCTGCAATGAAATTTAGGACAAAGGCTGCGACATTTAGTGTGAGCTGAAATTGAATGAACTTGCCAATGTTGTTGTAGACACTTCTTCCCCTCCTTAAAACATTCACCACAGAAAGGAAGTTGTCGTCCAGAATGATCATGTCTGAGCTCTCCTTAGTCACTTCACTGCCATGTATTCCCTTGGCGATCCCAACATCAGCTTCATTTAGAGCAGAAGCATCAAGGACTCCATGGCCAACCACAGCCATTAAAGAATGTCTCTGCTTCATGCTCTTCACCAGCAGACGCTTATCATCTGGAGATGATCTAGCTATAACTTTGATTCCGTTGATCTTCTCCATTCTCTCCCTTTCTGAGTAGCTTCTGAATTTTGCTCCATCCACTACAACTCTATCATACTGGTCTTCCTGAGGATTGAGAATCCCGCACTGTGTGGCCACGGCTATTGCTGTACGCACATGGTCTCCGGTGACCATTATAACCTTCACCCCAGCTGCTTCGCACAATTTTACAGCTTCTCGAACTCCTTCACGACATTGGTTGTCCAGTCCTAGAAATCCCAACAAGTTGAGTTCATTTTCTTCGAGATTAGAGCAGACTTGTCCACTATCTTCTGTAACACTTTTGTGGGCAAACGCGATGCATCGAAGGCCTCTTTTTGCCATGCCAGTGATTATGTCCTCAAGCTGCTTCCTATCTTCGTCAGTCATGAATTTAACTTCTCCATTCCTATCATAGAAGTGTGAACACATAGCCAGTATCAACTCAGGAGCTCCTTTCCAATGAGTGTGAATTTCCTTCTCTTTCCTTTTCCTAATCATTACCCCACCTCTCTTCTTCTCAGAATCAAAGGCCTCGACACATACTACCTCACAATTTCTCTTTATTTCACTAATCCTTGTACAATTTTCTGGCGCTGCCCAGGCAATTATTTGTTTCTCAGTAGGGCTACTGCAAATCTCAGGACCTGACTCTGAAATCAACCCTCTTACGAAAGAAGAAGTATTTAAGATCGCACCTTCATTAAGCAGCTCATGTGCCTTTCTTGCGATCGAACAGTCATCATCATACAAAATTGACTCTCTACCCACCCAAAACTCGGCAACTTTCATCTCATTTACTGTGAGAGTACCAGTTTTGTTTGTGCAGATTGTGGCTACCTCACCCATTCTTTCACAAGCTGAGAGTTTACGAGTCAT
>JAOTBA010000003.1:23975539-23989354 GCA_025629845.1 Erythroxylum squamatum | reverse complement strand
TTTCACTTACAAATATTGAAATGATTGAATTATAAGATTTAAGTGTTCAAATGACATTATACTGTTTAATATGATAACTTCTTTTGTGTAGGCCTTAGAAAATCTAATAGAGAACAAATTCATATGTGATCTTGTGAAGGGACCTTTGCAAGATGTTAAATCGTATCTGATGTATTTCGTTAATGGATACAAATATCAAACAGAATATCATGGTCATAGCATGGCAACAATAAATAGCGGAGTTTGCATACAGGGAAGAATTGATGGATTACTATGGTAAAATTATTGAGATACTTAAATTGAGTACCCTGCATTGCCAATAAAGCGAAGTGTGATATTTAAGTGTGATTGGTTTGATCCAACTCCAAATGTTGGTACAATAGTGCATAGCCTATATAATCTAGTTGAAATTAACAAGCGAAGAAGATTTAGACAATTTAAACCTTTCGTGTTGGCAATGCAAGCGATCCATGTGTATTACGTCCCTTTTCCTAACTTACATCGAGATAAGTTAGATTAGTTGGTCATTTACAAAGTTAAACCTAGAAGTATTTTTGAATCACATGGAAAAGGAGAACAGAGAATTGAAAGTGAAGCATTTCAAGAAGATGTTTATGAAATAAATGCATCCATCACATATGACGATAATAAACCTTTGAACGATACATCTAATGAATATATTGAAATTTCATCTAGAGAGGATAACGAGGGCCGGAGATCTGAAGAGGAGCCTGACTTTGATTCTAATTCTTCATAAAAAGAAGATGATTTTGATTTAGAATTAAGTAATGATAGTGATTAATTTGTGTTTGTAATTGAATATTATATTCAACAAATCAATTGTTACCTTTTCAATATATTATGTATATTGAATTCAAATTGTTTCATTTCTAGAAAATTCATCAAATATGAATTTCAAGTTGAAATATGTCACCAAAAAGAAAACAAAATATAATGCGACCAAGGTTCAGACAACAATTCGGAGGTACTTACTACCCAAGTAAAGCATCACATTCTGCAGCTGGAACTAAATCACCTCCTCCCCCTCCAGCTACTACACTAGCAGATGAGGCATCACCTTCCGTACCTGCTGCTACACTATCCACCACCCCTACATCATCCACTACCCCTATAGCGATAGAGATATTAGAGGTAAGCGATGCAGATGAAGGAGGTGGTCGTCAGCCTGGAGCTGAGGGACCTGATGGAAGAACTTACGTCACAAATTTCAATAATCTGTAAGTGAAAATACATGAAACACTATAAGTTTATAATTAAGTTATAGGTTTAACTTTTAAAAATGGTATAAAATTGTTTGTTTTTATGTTAGGTTAATTTCATCTAGAACGTGCTCAAGAAACATGACATCCAAATTCAAGGAAAAGATTGATCTTGAGGGTTATGTATAGAAGAATATCTCTCAGGCCACAAAGGAATTTTACTATCAGAAGTTTGAGGTGCAAAAAATAATATTATTTTCTTTTTGAAATTGATTTTAATACATTAATTAGATAAAAATTATTACATTATAAGTATTTATCGAATGTTTTTCCTTTTATTTCAGAAAGATTTTTTTTGGGATTTTGAATTTGATGCGGTCATTTATAAAATATAAGAGAGATGAGCATGAACACGTTATCGGGGTACGATACATAAGGCTGGTGTACGACCACCTTATATTTTTGAACAAATATGGAGTCATTGGCAGCAGTATTGGACATCACCTGAGGTAATGTCTATTTCAGAGTGTAATTCTACCAACAGACATGGAGAACCGGAGGGATAGAGTCTTCCCGTACATATAAGAGGATCTATTATCCACCACGAGCATGCAGAAAGACTTCTAAGTATTTACACTTTACATTTATATTCTGATTTTTTTTACTTTGTTGCATTTCAATTTAAATTGATGTGTGAATTTTGGAATGAAAATATGTGTATTATGGAGAATGATAATGTTATAAATGTCTGGTGCCATATATGGTTGTATTGTTAAGTTAATTTCTTTTTCAATAGGGGGTAAATATCATAAAATTAGGGAAAACTCTGCTGAAATTTTTATAAATTCTAGTTGACTTGTAACATTTTATTCTTATACAGGAAAAGTCTATGGGCATGAGGCCTACACCTAGTTAGCGCTTTTTGCACACTCACACTAAGAAGCATGACGGTGTGACATTCATCAACACCCGATGTAAAGAATTAAATGTATGTGAAATTTATGGTTTAATATTAATGCTTAATAATTATCACTTACTAATATAAATATTACCTTCTAATAGGACCAAATATAAGAAAGCATTCAACGACAGTCTTAGCAGTCTGAAGATGTTGATGAGACTCAAACTTATCTTCATGCAGTGGGGGTAGAGACCGTCGTGGAAGGATATTCGGCTTAGGTTCATTTACGAACACATGTTACTCGCAATCCTCCACGTCCAATACAGCAACATCTAGTAGGCAGTTGACAACCAATGAAGTCAATGAGCTTCGGAGCATAGTGCAGACATTGGCAACTTAGTTGCAATAGTCATTAGAGTACATAGCTCAGCTCCGTAATGAGCTGGATGAGTTGAAGGGGAGAGGTAGCACCTCATCGTAGCAATCAGAGCATCCGCGATCACCAAATCAATAGTATACTTGTAGTCAGTTCATTTGAATTACAAATACTTATTATATACAATTTAATGTTTTTATTATTAATTAAGATATTTTTAACTTTATATTATCAATCAACTTTTTGTTTAAACAAATTTAATGTATAAATAAATCAAAATAGTATGCACAGATAATTCATAACTGTTTAAATTATGCATCAACCATAAGATAGATAATTTTAACTTTATATTATCAATCAACTTTCTATTTAAACAAATTAAATGTATAAACAAATCAAAATATTATGCATAGATAATTCATAATTGTTTAAATTGTGCATCAACCATAAGATCATCAAATAAAATTTAATGATGGGATTTTAAAAAATTTTAAAATATTTACCGATGGAAAAAATAAATATGTCGGTAAAATCAATTATATTTACTGATAGAACACAACAAACCATCGGTAATATTCATCAATTTTACCGACATGATTTGTCGTAGAAAAATCGTCGGTATGATCACCGATAGAACAATCATAACTATCGGTAATGTTGTAATAAAATTACCGATAGAATAACCAATACCGTCTGTAAATCTGCTGACAAAAAAATCTTGACCGTCGGAAATTTACTGGCGATCGACTGAACAAACAACCATCGGTATATTCACCAACGGTTACATGAAACGTCCGTCAGTAAATTTCTGTTATTCGTTAGAAGTTATTACCTACGCTCGTTTTTACGATGTCTTTGTGCGTCGGTAAATTCCGTCGCCAATCTGACTTCCCGACAGAATCCTTAGGTTTTCTGTCGGTAATATCTGTTGCTAAACAACATATTTCTTGTAGTGTGTATTGCTATCTTAATTTTGGTTTTGATAAAAGCATACATGATTTAGTTAAATTTTATATTAATTTAATGTTTGTTTTCCAAATTTGATTATATACATTACATATTTTTATTGATTAAAAATTGAGTAATTGAATATCAATTCGATTGGCCTTGATTTTGTGTTAAAAGAGATTTTGATTTGATGACTAAAGTGTTTGGTGGTGATTTATTAATATGAACATATGATATCTATCATTGTCTTCTCTAACTTTCATTACCATATAAGTAGCCTAAGAATCTTACGTATACATGATATGGTTTGCATATAGGTTCAACTCGCCTCTTTATACATGTTTTTAATTAGGAAAATATAAAGCATAACAATATAAATTACTCCATAGCTTTCATAAAGGAATGCACCATGTAACATGATCCACCAATCTATATATGGTCCATCCACCTTGTAGAAATTAAAATATCTTTGAGTGAAACCCTACTTCTTTCATTTTACTCTTTTTGCTCCTCTGTTGTAATTACTTGTTTGTTTCTATAAGAAAGGTACCTGTTACTAAAAGGAATAGAAAAGGACTCATTGGTGGACAGGTGGGGCTTCCAAGAGATTTTAAAAAATATAGTATAGTCCAACAAAGTTTAGCCCATTAATTAAAATGTAGAAAAAAATAGTTTTAAAATTACAAAATTGAAGATATTGCAAAAATTAGCTAGTACGCTGCTTCCTCTTCAAAGCGCTTAGTCATTGTATAATATTCCTTATTCTGATGTAAGTTTAAAACTTAGTTTACTACGATTTTTCATTTAAAAAATTGTAGATATAATAAGAGTGATAAATTGATAATTTTAATTATATATATATATATTCATATTAGAATATATATATTATGACGAATTTATAAGAAAAACTTTTCTAATATGAAATTTTTTGGATACCTAAATTTTAAATTATGTAAATCATGAACTTTATCGTACTTGTCAATAAAAAAATAACGTTAGAATATCGACACGAATACGAAAAAGTATTTACTAGATATTATTAACACTCATTCTCTCCAAACAATGAAATTCGAATGGTATTAAGAAAGAAATTCAAATGGTGTTCATGATACCTTAAAAAATTTAGTCCATTTGGTTCAAAATGGAAAGGCCTAAATATTGGAAGTCCTAGAAGACATTTGGCCAAAGAATTCATAGACATGGAATCAATTTATTAGAAGTCTAGGATTTAGATGTTCAGATAGTTGATACATAATTAACATGTGCTTTAAAAACAATAGTTCTTGGAGGTTGTTAGTCAAGATGTGGACAAAATGAAAAGTGGGTTAGAAGTTGATCAATTATAGTAAAACTACTTGAGGTAGTTAAAGTTGAGAGGATTATATAAAGTTATCGGAATCACAATACAAGGGGTACCTCTAAACAAATATACACAGACAATTAGACTAACTGCTTAAGGCTATTGAAGGTGGGAGAGTAGTATATGGTAGGCAATTAGCTAGAATGTGGGTTAGAAGTTGAGCAGTTACAAGAAAAGTGCTTGAAGCAGTTGAAATTGAGAGGATTATATAAATTTACCAGCATCACAAAACAAAGGAAACCTGCAGAGACACATAAAATAGACAAACATATACAAACAATAAGCAATGAAGTTAGGAGAATAATATGTGGTAGGCAATTAGCTAGAATGTGGGATAGAATTTAGGTAATTACAAGAAAACTACTTAAGGCAATTAAACTTGAGAGGATTATTAAAATTCGTTAGTATCATAATGCAAGAGAGATCTCTAGACACACAAAATAGACAAAGATTCATAGATAATTAGATTACTCCAACAAAAATACTTTTATTATTCCAAATTTTCTTTGTATCGCATAATTATCCCTTTCATTATCTAAAAATTTATTTTTATCTTATACACTTTTTTTGCCTAAATCAAGTCAACTCTTTAGATCAAACCTTATTTCAACACTTTTTAGCATCTTTGTAGCTTAAATTTTATTGCTTTAAGTTTTCTAAAGCCCCTTATATGGTCAATAAGGAGTCATAAAAATTCTAGGA
Organism: Erythroxylum squamatum; assembly: GCA_025629845.1. Classification (NCBI taxonomy): domain Eukaryota; kingdom Viridiplantae; phylum Streptophyta; class Magnoliopsida; order Malpighiales; family Erythroxylaceae; genus Erythroxylum; species Erythroxylum squamatum. The sequence continues at coordinate 23,983,847 of JAOTBA010000003.1, read as the reverse complement.
GAATTCCTCTCTAACAAACTTGAATTCTAGGTTAATCATATAAGCGACCAATAAATTAGCACGTCACTGGGATGCGATGCCATGTACAAGGAATGAAAAAAAAATTATGCCTCTAACCTTAGAGGAAGAAGTCCCTACTGCAGTAGGTAATGGAGGTTTTGTATCCCAAATGATTGAGAATATTGAGAAGGCAACCTTACATTCAGTTAACCTTCTGCTGGCGAGAATCCAAAATCGCTGCAATGAAATGACATTGTTCATGCAAACAAAATTTTAAAATTGAAGTCTAACTCAGCCTCTATGGCTAAGGTAATCATACTAACAAAGAAGGTTAACAAACTTTATGTCTCTCCGGTATAGATCATTAACGATAATTCTCCTACTTTAGCTTAACAAATCTTCAAAAGGCTCGGGAGGCGTCCTGCTTCAAATGCGATGGAAGTTGGTGATTGCAATTGCCTTCTAACTGCTTCTTTTATAGATAAAAGATACGTTCCTCCTCATAAAAGAGAGGATGTTCCTGTGGTACCTCTATGCATTAATCATAGTCGACAAGTGGTCAAGCCCTAAACTCTTAGTAGCCAAGGATTTGGTGTAGATATTGAAGCTTATAAACCATAATATAGTTTAGGGGGTAACATTGTAACTATAAACTGCAATCATGTTTTTTTACCTGAGACTATAAGTTGATATGAAGTTGTTCAGGAATTGTATCAACTTAGTTTGAGACAGCTTGGCTACTCAAAATTCTATAAACCTTATTTGGAGCATATTAATAATGAGAATCTATATTCACTTGGCTATAGAATTCTTGAATTTAATTTATTTTCTTGTGAAGATGGTCAATCAAAATTGAACACATTGCTAAATTCACCATTCAATATGGAGAATTGGCTAATTATGAAAATTTTCAATAATTCAAACTTAGATTGTTCTCAAATTCATTAACATGCACAATTTTCTCTTAGTATGCATTGTTGCCTAGGAATTATGTCGTTTCATGGGCTAAAATGGAGATATTGTTCCATAATTCAATTTTTTAGGACTAAATATGAAGTCAGTATAGCTAAATTATTTAGGGTTACTAAGAAAAATGGTGAGAATGATGACATGTTCATCACTCAATCCAAGAAGATGAGAAGTCAATGTTGGATTGCACTCCCGAAGATTGAGTATGTGAAGTTAGCTCAAAGTGGTCTTGATATTGAACTTCAGAAGAAAAAAAATCCAAGGTATGAAATGTCGTAATTTTTATGAATTGGTAGCAGAAGTGTCTAAATATGAAAAACTACTTAGGGAAGAAAGACACCAAAAAACGAGTTTAATTGATACTTATTTTATATAAAAAATTATATAATTCAGCAATGGTCAAAGTTAATATCCCTGGAATATGTGTTTACGCCTCTCTAGAGCGTAAATCTCTTGAAGTTAAAAGAAAAATGCAAGCACTAATTACTCATATTCAGTACACTTTCGACACCTCCAAGATAGAGGAAATCTTTGATTTTTCTGTTACAAGAAAAGCTCATTACTTTACTGTCAAAGCATAAAATTCCCACAAAGGAAGGAATTAGAGGGAAGGACTACTGCAAATACTATAATACATGGAGTCACTAAATAAATTCATGTTAGGGGTTTAAGAATATTATCTAAGATTAAATTAACAAGGGAATTATGTTGTTTTCTGAAGCTAACCAAACCTTATCGATAGATGAAGATCCATTCCCACCAATTGCAACCATTAATGCAACTAAGTTCGATCTAAGTCTTTTGTTGGTTGTCAAGAGGAATGTGATAAATAGACTTTTACATACAGAAGTTACGATAGCTACATAAGTCATGTTATTTGTTGAAGCTTACCAAATCATATTGATAGATGAAGATCCATTCCTACTAGTTCCAACCATTAATGTAATTGCAAAACTCAAATTGTGAATGTCAAGAGGAGCTTAATGAATAGACTATGATAGAGAGAGGTTGCGGTAGTTGCAAAACTCAAATTTTGAATATAAAAGAATATGGAGAATTTTGAAGAGCTAAAAGGGTGTGAGAATACAAAGTTGGTTTATTGAGGGGGAAGAATTACAAAAAGAGGATGAATATCAATTTGAAGATTTAAAATATGCTTTTGCAAGATTAATAATTTTGAAAGTCTAGAACGTCTTCAATATATGTGAAGGGTCATTGTTGATAGTCTAAAAAAAATTTAGCCTATTTGACCGAAAAGTGAAAAAGACCAAATATTGAAAGTCCTATAAAGCATTTACCAAAAAATTCATGGATGTGGGAATTAGTTAAGAAGTCAAGACAAACAATACATAATTGAGGTTTGCTTTAAAAACAATAGTACATAGAGGTAGTCGGTCAGGACGTGGCCAAAATAGAAAGTAGTTTGGAAGTTGAGTAGTTGCAAAAAGTTGCTAGAGGTCAATAAAGTTAGGAGAATAGTATGTGGTAAGCTAGAACGCGGGTTAAAAGTGAAGCAGTAATAGGAAAACTGCTTGAGGCAATAAGTTAAGAGGATTGTATAAATTCAACAACATCGTAACACAAAGGAGACCTCTAGACACACAAAACAGACAAACATACACAAATAATCAGACTACTATCAATAAAAACACTTTGTTATTTCAAATTTTGTTTGCATTGTATACTTATTTCTATCATTATTTCAAATTATACGAATTATATTTGTATCTTATAATTTTCTTTTGCCTAAATCAAATAATCTCTTTAATTCAAATCTTGTTTCAACACTATTTAATATCTTGGTAGCTTAAATTTTTATTTTTAAGTTTTTCGAAGCCCACCTATATCGTCATTAAGAAGTTATATACAAAATTTAAGAAAATTTATTCCCGATATGCTCGAATTCTAGGATGATCATAAAAGGGACCGATGTGTATATAACCTTTTCCTTTTCTATTTCCTTTTCTTAGTCTAGTTAACTAAAAGGAATTATGTTGGTTTCACCAACCAAAAATCTAGCGAAGATTTTTCATTTACTGTGGATTCATTACGGCAAAAAGTACTTTAGGTAACAGACAAAAGCATAGCTTTAAGTACAATTCGTTGCCTTTTCATTAAGGCAACCAAATTCATATTGTTACAAGAAGTGGCGTTTCAATAAGTATAAGGCAACAAATTTTTTTGATTAGGCAATAAAATAAAAAATGTTACTTTAAGTTTTGACTAAGGCAACACATTAGTTTCAAACTATAGCAACAATGTTAAATAGATATTGCAACATTTTAAATCTTTTTAAGTAACAACGTTAAATAGATAAGGCAACAAAGTGATTTTTTTAGGCAACAATTCGTAACAATAAAAGAAACAATTTATTCTATTGTTTCCAATAATATAAAAGCAATTGTTTATAGATAAAGCAACAAAGTGAATTTTTTTAAAGCAAAAAATTGCTTTTATATATAATATCTAGTCCATAAGAACTTAAAAAATCCAACATTTAACATATTCAAAATATAAAAGAAAATTACCTTTTATTGTTACAAAACACAAAAGCAAATTATATAATCCTCAACAATTGTGAGGAAAGTTACATGTGCTTCAACAACTAATATTCAGACTCCTAGTCCGAATGATCATAAATATAAATTGCTCTCTATCACCTCTTTCAAAAGATCATATGGCTGCTTTGATTGCCTGGTGAAACCAGATATGTTGATTAGATTACCAAGGATAAGTTAGGGCAATAAGGAAACACTGAAAAGGAACTAGAATAAAGATATTTCGCCAGAAAGAGCATGTTTCTTCCATCTTTCATCCACAGTCTTTGACATCATAGGTATACATTCATCATATTCAGAGACTTCGCCAGTAAGAGTTGCTTTTCTAAGTCCTTTTTCCTATCAATGTATCTAAAGATGTAAGTATTGAATGTGAGGGCTTGCCATCCATGCAACCACTGCTCTTCTATGATAATAATGCAACTTATTAACTCACAGATGTAGAAGAAGTTCAAAAGCAGAAATGCAATTGTGAACTCATAAAAATCATCAAAGTAAACAATAAAAAGCACTTGCCATGAAACTCATCAAGGATAACAATAAAACAAACTTACTTCTTCAGAGACAGGAGCCAATCTTGTAAGCAAATAGCTTCTAGTTAGGTTAGGAGAACCAATATCTTCCACTTCTAAATTCTACAGTAGACATATCACTGGTTTTTCATCGAACATGAAAGAAAATATGAACCCAACATTAAAGGATATATAATGTAATCATTACGTTAAAAGAGTAATCACACTTCTTAAAAGAAACACAGTTCTAGAATGTACCACTGCATAGCATGGTTTGTGACAAGGTATTATTTTGCCATCAGAATATGAAATTGTGACTATTTGGAGGACAAAGCATCACCACTAAGAACCATCTGCATCGCAATTATATCACTTGAGAAATGTACATGTTTATTAAAGAGATACTTAAGAATCCTAGATTGACAGATATACATTTTAATAAAAAGTCAAACCTTTAAAATGTTTGGATCTTTCCATGGCCCCTTATCAGATCTCATGCAACCTCCCTAATCAGTACACACGCAGCTACAACCAAGAAACTCAGGCAATTCACTACGATCGTTGGAGAACTTATTTGTTATCAAACAAAAGTACAATTGGAAGAACAACTAGCAAATGTAAATTCATAAGCTTTTGCATTACCCGACATCAATTATTTCCAACAATTTATTCTAACACTTATTGCCAAAAACCTGAAGCAAGATTCAAACTCTATCAAACCTTGTCCAGAATATATGAATAAAAACATTAAGTAGAACAAAAAAAGAGGTTAAATAAGTAATACTAATGTCAATAAACCCTAAACCTATGAATAATTAACAACATTTAGTAACGCAACATCAAGTAACAAAAGCAAAAAATGAAACGAAGTGCGTGAAGTAAATAAGCACTATCAGAGAGGGTGAGAAAGATGAGGCGGTGATGTTAGGAAACGATGACACGATGAGAGGGAGGGTTTTGAGTGTCGAAGAGCGAAGAAATTGTGCCCCTTTGAGGTGTTGCCATTTCATGTCTCTTCTTATTCTAGACGCAACGTCATTTCATGCCTCTTCTTAATTCAGAATTTTCATTTTCTCATCATTTTGGCTTACTTTTCTTATAAGAGAGTATCTATTCTCCAAATGCTTTACTATTAATTCTATTAATCAATTTTTTATTTTTAAAAAAATAATAGTTATGTACCGCGTGAAATAGCGAAAAGTAAAGAGGTTGTATATTACAATTACTTATGTGTATTTTGAAGAAATTGTATCATATCTTTTTATTTTACTAAATAAAATAGGTGGGTAATTTAATCTTGTTAAACATATTCTGAATATTCATTAACAAATAAAGAAATTTTATATTTTCAATATAAATTAGTGAGTAGCTATATATAATAAATACCCTTTAACAAATAAACAACTAGAACTATAGCAAACAATTCTAGATGTTGCATATATAAGACCTTATTGCAACTATTTTTAAAATTTGTTATATTTTCTCATATATATATATAGCAACAAATTATTATTATCGTTGCTTTTTAACATTATTAAAAGCATACTTTAAAAATTATTGCGTTGTATTAATTTTTAGTAATACATTTTTAAACTGTTACAAATATACCATTGCCCAAAGCTCTGTCGTAGTGATTATTTATTTTCACAGTAAATCCAAAAATATACATAATATCTATGCCTCAAAGTTGATCACATAAACATGGATAGAATGAGAGAGAAACAAAGAGTTGTAACTGTTCTTTGTATAAAAAAAATTAAACGAAAATGCTTAAATACTTTTTCTGGTTAGTTATTTCGTGGTTAATATTAAAACAATCAAGATTAGGATCTTTATGATTCTACACTATTCAAGCTTCTGCGTTGACCATATGCATGCGTTATGTAATTAACTATATGCCAGATAATATAATATTATGCGATACATACTATAACTAACAAAAAAACAAAGATAAATGTTATAGTAACGAGAGTTCATAATTTAGCTACAAAAAATAGACAGACTATCAGAGAAAAAAAAAGATATATTAATATTAATCTATAATTTTAAAATTCCAGGTTATTAAGAATGTTCTTAACTACATATGACAAATACTCATTTTTAGTTTGATAGAAAAGCATACATAATTGAGTAAAAATATTGTATATATGAACAAAGCGTCTAATTTAATAGTAAATTGTAAATTAATATTTTATGTTAAAAATTTTTAAATTATAATTTATGATTAATTAGATGTAAGTAGTCATACTGAGCACTCTTAATTTTTAGTTTTGATGAAAACATGCATGATTTGGTATCATCATACATAATATGAATTAGTTAATTATCTAATTTAAAAGAAAAATATAAAGGGTTTGTTTTGTTTGTGATTTATTTATTAACATGGATATATGACGTACAGCATTGCCTAGGAATCTTACGTCAACATGAAGGTGGAAGCTGCACTAATATTAGCGATAGCGTATAGATCCAACTCGCTTCTTCATAGATATTTGTTTGATTAGGAAAGGGTAAAGAATAAAGTCCTTGAAAGCGATAAGCCATGTAATATGATCCACCCATTCATTTCATATACATGGTCTCATCTATCTCGATCGTGACAACGACAAGATGTTTGAATGAACTTTCTCGTTTTTCTTTTTTATAACACTTGTCTATTTCCATAAGAACGTGCCGACATCGTGGTGGACGCTTCCAAGAGAGTCAAAACAAAGTCTACAGTAATATTAAGCCTATTACTTCAAATATAAAAATGAAAATATTGTAAAAAAGAACATATATATATATATATATATAACACATTATTGATAACTCTAATTTAAATGGAATTAATAATTTTTATTTAATTATAATCAAATAAAATATAATAAATAATTTAAAATACTAAACTGAATAAAATAAATTTTTCTTAAGATATAAAAACTGATGTATAATAATCAGGAGATAGACTTGCAGCCTGCGTGAGAAAACAACTCGCCGAAGACTTCATCGTCATGATTATAATACTTAAAGCTAGATATGAATACCAGCATTTTAATTATATTTCAACCATCGGTCCCCACTCCGCATCATACCCATTTTTCCAATCTCTCCATTATTCAACATAGACCAGTTCAGTGAAGACCTGCATTAGATCGCTGCATCATGGCAAGGGTAGAAAAATAAAAAAGATAGATTGTAAGGGTTTTGAAGTAACGCCCACGTAAAAGTATTTAGCTACGTTTTATAAAACGTAACTAAAAACATTTGACTACGATTTTAGAAACGTAACTACTTTTTTTTGCTAAGATTAAAGAAATGTAGCTAATTATATTTATTTATGTGACGATTCCTCGAAACATCAGCAATTACTCAAAACGTTGACGATAGTTTTCAGCTACAAAATAAAATCATAGCAAAAAATTATAAGTGACGATTTTTATATGGCGACATTTCTTTTGGAGTCAAAGATCAACTTTGTCGTAGTGATTGAACGTTAATGTTTTTAGTAAGTCCCACTTAAACTAGTTATTGAAATGTATTAGCGGAGTTAGTCCAATAAGTTGGAAGAGTCGTCTGGAAAAGAGACTGCTTTAGAATGTAGAAAATTATCCTAATTGCTTTCCCACTTAATTGCTCGCAAGTTCAATGTTGGTGTTTTTTATAATTTTCTTCAACTACTAGAAGTAGTTTTGATTAATTTGTTAACCTCTCTCTGCCCTTTGCCTTTTCCACACACTTGTAACTTTATCAAAGTAGGCGGTCTTTTCTAGATCGGGAGTAACTAATTAATCAAGCTCTTTTAGTACCTGTTTGGTTCAGCTTTTGAAGGGTCCAAAAGTACTTTTATCTACAGCAAAAGCCATTTTAAGGAAAAAATAAGTGTTTGGCTAAAAACTTTAAAAGTACTTTTACAGTAAAAATAGCTTTTTTAAAAGCCCAAATACAGCTTTTTCAAAAACCAGAATTTGGAGCTTTAAAAAAAAACTCCAAAAACAGCTTTCTCGGGTAGACAATTTGCGTCACTTCGGTAAATAAACAATTCACAACATTTGGTTTCTTCCCTTTCGTTTCTTCTCTTTCCTGTTCCTCACCAACTCACTGAACTCATCTTCTCCAATCATTCACCCATGATCCTCACAGGCTAGATCTCGTAGACTCCGCTTATGATTTTCTTCTAGAGCACAGGTACATCAACTTTGGTATGGCGCCGGCTGTTAACGACGCACACTTGAGGTTGTCTCGTGAAGATGTGGCAAGAGGAGATGTGGTGGTCGTCGGTGCTGGATT
>JAOTBA010000003.1:23912106-23930820 GCA_025629845.1 Erythroxylum squamatum | reverse complement strand
GGTCTCATTTATTGGCTTCTTTATGTTTGATTAAAGAATGAAGTGATGCATTGGATGCACTTCACTTCTTTCTTTCACCTATAACCGAAATTGAGAGAATGAGAAGAAGGGTTATTGCATTTTTGACTCACTCTCTCCTCTCTTTCATGTGCTATCTGAAACTTGAATGAGAAGAGTCTCATTTTTTGCTTCTTTCAACTAAGGAAAATCTTCTCAAATATTTCTTCTCCTTTCCCACCAAAGGATCTTATTAACCAAGTCGTCCATGAAGAATAAGTGGTAGATCGGATTGATCGTGGATACAATAACGAGGAGAGGATACATTGACAAGGAGAGGATACAAAAGCAAGGAGTTAAAGCTGTAGCAAGGAATTGGCATAATTTCCATCTTATTCTTATGATTAATTATTTTCTTTATAAGTATCATGTATAGCTGAAACATGTTGATTTGGTTATTTTGTTTTAGCTGCGTTTTGATTTCGGAAAAAGTTTTAAAATCTACCATTTTATCCAAATCTCGCATACTTTTGTTTTTGATCCAACAATTTTGATACTTAGATGTCCCTTGCCAATAAATTGTATTATATTGCTTCAGAATCATGTAATACTTCACAGTTCACAAACAAAGTTTTTGAAGATTTTGCTTTAATTTCACTTCTTGCTCATGACTATTATCTCAAGTTCATAAGCAAGATAGTTCACTTTCTATCGCTTAAGTTACCTTGATAAATAGGTAATGTTTTATCATTTTACATCAAAACATACCTTAAACTAACTCATGAAGCATCAAAATATAGTACAAAATACTCATCTTTAAAAGGAAGGGATAAAATTGCCACAATAATAAGGCTTTATTTCAATGTCTTGAACATCTCTTTCTCATCTTCAAACTTTAAAGCTAAGTTTTTGGAATCCATGTTAGGATTTTCTCTCTCTGTCTTCCTTGTTTGCTATTACTTATTTCTTGAATAGCTCAAGCTCTAACCTTTCTATTTTTTTCTTTCTGATGCTCTTAACTTGATGAGTTGATATACAATAGTAGTCATATATTTTAATTCATTTAGTAGGTTCGGTCGCCTCTGTTTCTCCAACCTAATTACTTGTTATCTTCTTTTCCTTATATTTGTTCATAAAATCCATTCTCTTTTTGTTTCAACTTTTAGAATTGTTGTGTTTTCCCTTCTTTTGTGCAATATAATTTTCCTTTCACTTTGTTTTAGATTCAGGCATCATATGTAGCTGATGCCTTGTAATTTTGATCAAATTGATTTCTGGATTACAAGTTCATTTACATCTTGTGAGATACTTAGAGCAATCGCTGTTGTACTTAATTTCTTTACGATGTTGTAATTAACCAGAAATGAAATACTAGATTTGACTTAACTCAAAACCTTCATTACTTAAGTAGGAGTTCTATTTTATTCAAGTTATTAAGTACCCAAGTTTTGAATGCTATCACTTTACCCACTTCCATGCTTAGTTGTTTGTATTCATCTTTACTCACTTCCATGATTATTTTTCCTTTAACATGTTTAATTATGCCCTCAATGTTCTGATTTCAATTGTTTTGTGCAAGAATTTAATGATTGCATTGGCAGCTTTGTTGGACCCCTTCATCTCAATAAGCTTATCTAATTTCTTCAACAAGGTTTGTAACATGTATCAGTTTCCAAAGAACTTTCTCTTTTGTTAAACTGGCATCTGTTAATCTATACATTTGATAAAATTGGTACATCCATTTGACATTTTGGAAATGCTTTCAGAAATTTAGATATGTTGTTTATGTCCTTTTTATTCAAAACTAAATGTGATTGAACGTGTTTATGTTGGTGAATGATGGAAAAATGCAGTGGTTTTTCTGTTATTTAGAGATGAATTTAGGATGCCTACAAAATATTCGATGAAATGTTATTTAGAGAAGAATTTGGGTTGCCTACAAAAAATTTGATGAAAGGTGTTAAAGATTCCACAATTGTTTTTTAGTTTTTGAAACAAATATAGTGAAATAAGGGGATTGATTTGAGGGAGAAAAGATTCGGGAAGGATTTGTAAAACTATGTTGTTTTAGTTATAATGATTTATGATAAGCTAATAATTTGAAGACTAGAGAAATTCGATATTTATGTTTTAAAATCTTTTTATGTACTTAAACGATAAATAGAAAATTGACCTAAAACTTTTCATAATTAAAAAATAAATATTTTAAAATTAAACCTAAATTAAAGAAGTGAGTTTGCTAGAGTTTGGAATTTAAAGAAAGAGAAAGATGTTTTAATTTTAGACAAAATAAGACATAAAAATAAAAGACATATATTAGGTTGGTTATGTCTGGATCGTACTAAAAAAACATCCCATTCAAGGAGAGGAGAGGATAGATCTTGAGGGTTATATATGGAAGAATGTCTCTCAGTCGACAAAGGATTTTTATTATCAGGAGTTTGAGGTATACAAAATATATTCTTTAATCTTTTTTATTTTATCTAATTTATACATTAATTAGATAAATATTGTCATTTAAAAGTACTTATTGTATATATTTTTTTAGAAAGATTTTTTGATCCAAAATTTGATATTGTAATTTATAATGTATGGCAGAGGCGAGATTGTATACGTTATAGAGACTTTCTTGCTTCGATACACAAGAATGGTGTACGACCACCATATATATCTAAAGAAATATGGAGTCGTTAGTAGCAATATTGGACATCACCTGAGGCAATAATAGATTTTTATTTTTAGGAGTTTGAGGTATACAAAATATATTATTTAATCTTTTTATTTTATCTAATTTATACATTAATTAGATAAATATTGTCACTTATAAGTACTTATTGTATGTTTTCTTTTTTTTAGAAAGATTTTTTTGATCCAAATTTTGATGTTGTAATTTATAATGTATGGGTGAGACGAGATTGTATACGTTATAGAGAATTTCTTGCTTCGATATACAAGAATGGTGTACGACCACCATATATATCTAAAGAAATATGGAGTCGTTAGCAGCAATATTGGACATCACCTGAGGTAATATTCATTTCAAAATGCAATTCTGCCAACAGACAGAGAGAGCCAACCCATACATACTGGAGGATCTTTGACCCTCCAAGAGCATGCACTTCAACTTATAAGTATCAAAACTTTACACTTACATTTTGATTTTTGTTCTTTAATTTATGAAATTTGATTCCAATGTCATTTGATATATGAAATTTAAAATGAAAATATATGTACATTATGGAGAATAATAATGTTATAAATGTCTAGTATCATTAATAACTATGTTGTTGAGTTAAATTTTGTTATCTAACAAGAGGTAAATATCTTTAAAATAGAGGAAATTCTGCCGAAATTTTTGTAAATTATAGTTCACTTATAACAATTTATTCTGATGCAGGAAAAGTCTAAGGTAGGAAGCCTACACTTTATCAACTCTTTTTACACACTCATACTTGACTATTATATGATAAAATTTCCACTATTATTATATGATAATTTAAGTGTCTCATACTTTCCTACTGCTGTTGTTTTATACATTTCAGATCTTAGGTCTCACTTGTCACGTAACAGTAAGGCCCCCGTTTTATTTAAAAATAAAAAATATATTATGTCAGTATTAACATGACATTTAACTGATGGGAAGTTAATCATTAAATTTTTCATCCACTTAAGGTTGTTTTGAATGTTTTGAAAACGTTGGGGTTTAATTTGATCACTTCTAGACGTTAGAGTCTATTCTATATTATGTTGTAAACATTGAGGTTCAAAATGCATTTTATCCATTTCTTTAATATGAGGCATATAATAATGAAACTAGAACCTATTTCAAAAGAGATGGACCTCCTTTTTCTTTATATCTACTGTAGATGTAGATATATAACTATAAAGTTTTTTTATACGTAGTATAAGCAGCAAATGGACTTAGCATTCAATCAAAATTTATTAACTATAGTACTATTATCTCCCATAAATCCAAAAGATTAATTCGTCATTGTGCCCATTAAAATAACCTAAATTATTAAGTGATTTAGATGAATAGTTTATGTTATTAATAAGTTTATTTTCAATCTAAAACTTATCATGGATCTATACCAACCTACAATTCTAAATTAGAAATTTAGTAGTTCATAATTGATGTACAAAGATGTAGTTCATAAAAATCACACTACAATAGAACAAACTATTAGTTACTTTTTCTTCGTGACGAAATAGAAATCGTCACTAAATGTGGACTTTTTAAAAAAAATTAAAGGAATTTATACTATAGTCGAAACTATATCTATATGACAAGGAGTTCAAGGTGTTAAGCCTACCATCATATTTACAATATGGTCAAAACAACTCCCTAGGTAACACAATTTATCTGTCTGAAAGATAAACCACAAAAGGAACCACTAAAGACACCACTTATATTTCATGGCCATGGAAAGAGTGGAATGAACGTTATATGGCAAGATACGATGCTTTTTTAACCCCCTATTGTTGGTATTTTGGATTTTTCTTTCTCTTCCTTGCTGATTTTCTTTTTACAACTTTTCTTTTTACAACTTTAGACTGCAAACAAAAATCTATTGGAATGTCAAGAACTTAGGCTGCAGCTGATGGGGAATCACAGTCCTTTACTACCCCAGGATGTTCTACAATCTGCGAGATGATAATCCTAGTCCCCTAACTTGCCATACAGTTATCACTAGATTTTATCATTGTTGTTTATTCTTTAGACTCCAGCCTAGCCTTAGAGGTCTCATTTTGTCGAATAGATGCTACTAGAGTCAACATATTAGCCCAATCCATCTGAAATTGCTCCAACTATTTTGATGAAGTGTTCCATACCAGTATCTAGATGCTCCACATTGTCTGCTCTAGAGTTTTCCATAGCTGACTGTTTTGACACTGAATCGACAATCTCAATCTGTTAAGTAACCTCTACGGTCATCTCGGTTCCTGGATTTGTGTTAGGTCTGAACTTTTGCAAGTGATTGGCCCTTTCTCATTCTCTGCAGAAACTCCAGTTGTCACTTTGCATTACATCGACAGTACTAGCATACTCTGCCAACTTTGGACTATGTGTAGAGATTGTATGATCTGTTGATTGTTCCTTCTCAGAACTAGGATCACCCTTATTTTGGTTGTTAACCACTTTAAGAAGCTCCCTTATGTCCGTCTCGGTTGGAGGAATCTAGGTAGGCTACTCATTAATCTTCCTCTAAATTGCAATACCAGCTTCAACTTCGATTGTTGATTGTTCAATCTCCATTAATCCCTCTTGCCAACTTGTTTTATACCTCTTCCCAATTGGAATCCATTTCTTGCCAGGATTGAATGGCTTCTAAGGGTAGGATAGTTGTATTTCTCCTTTCACCCATACCCCATATTCACTAAGGTGCATAACTAGAAGACAATCTGGTAGTGTAGCCTGTCGACTCACTTCTACACGTATTTTTGCATATCCTATCCTATCCATACTTGATGTCTATGCATCCATACCTAATGGTTTATCCAAGGAACTAGCAAGAAAACTTAATCCTTCCACAATTCACAATTCAAGTGTTAGATTATGGAATTAGACCCAAATTGGAAAAAAAAATCAACACATTCCTTATTAAATGCAATCCTTGGCTTTCACTTCTATACAAACATGGGTTGTCCCCCCATATACCAAGGACCCATTCAAATTATTTCATTCAGATTACCATCCGAAACAAATTTGAAAATAATCATGTCATCATTAGTAAATAGAGTTTTCTCCAAACCTTGTTTACTCTACCGTGCACTAGCCCAGGCCTCGATAATTGGAAATGTAGGACATTTGCTCCAGAAGGATCCCACCAGTATATTCGACCACGCTCTTTCCCCCTTCTGTTGTTATGTCATTCCATTTCTGTGTTTAATATGTAAAGAAAATTTGATTAGAAAATGACTAGTAATTTAAACATTATCTTATAATTTAATTTCTTTACACCATATGGAGTAAAGGTTTTATAAGAAAAATTATTTTATTTTTTTGATTAAACGAATATATAAAAAATGAAAAATGTGTTGTTAATGGTATAATATGTAATTAACTCCTTCCATTAACTAATGTATTGTCCATTCTTAATTGAAAGAAATTGGATCAGTAATCAATTAAGCAAGAAATTATATCAGTAATCAATCTAACAATACGCGTAACTAATTAACTGAATTAAATGAGTCCATGACTTGCACATTTAATTATGAAAAGCAGAAGAAGAAATTTCCCTCACGGCTGGGAAAATTTCTACGGCGTCTAAGAGGAGTAGAATTAAGATTTCCTCAGATGTGTGCAAAAGCCTGTCACAATCGACCTTTGGAAATTATATGGTCGGTATAAGCTATGGAAGTTACAGAGCAATTACTTGGCAGCACAAAACTAGAAATCGGTCAAGGTCGGATTGAGTCTCTCTTTTCCGCTAGCTAGTAGTTTGACCTTTTGTTACCTAATGAATTTTCTGGAGTGATTTGTGATAAGACTTGCCCATCAATCTTCGTAATTATCTAAGTAATTAATATCACCTAAATATATGTAATCATGTGGTCGTGTGCATAATTTTGTGTCAACTCTCTTCTAGATGATCATGTTTGTATGGATGAGATTGTCTTAAATAGAATTGGCGCACAGAAAATTTGATTCTTAAATATATACATAATAAATTTTAAAATGCTTAAATATTTTAAGTTTTTGAAAAATTTTAATTAAGTGATTAATTTTAAAAAAAATTTAAAAATTTGATAAACTAATAAATAAATATCCATATAGTATTCAGTGAGCATGTCATATTATAAAAAATAGCTTTTTGGTCTAATTTATACAAGTTAAAAAGTTAGCCATTAAATTAAAAACTTTAAAATATTTAGCACTAAATTAAAAAACTTAAAAAGTTAAATGTTTTTAAATATATTATTCCTTCTCCAATAACAATGTACCCTTATATGTTCTCAGTAAGATGTAACCTCTTTTTTTTCTCTTCAAATATGAGCAAGACTAAAATAACAGTTTAGCAAGATTTTTGTCGTTAAATAAGTAAAAATGTTAGTATAGTTTTTATTA
Source organism: Erythroxylum squamatum (assembly GCA_025629845.1). Taxonomy (NCBI): domain Eukaryota; kingdom Viridiplantae; phylum Streptophyta; class Magnoliopsida; order Malpighiales; family Erythroxylaceae; genus Erythroxylum; species Erythroxylum squamatum. Next base: position 23,923,754 of record JAOTBA010000003.1, on the reverse strand, counting down.
ACATGAACTGCAGTTTGGAGCATCACGCGGACATAAGGGAGTCCTGATGTTTTGTTTAATTTTATGGTGTCTTATTTTATCTTATTGTCTTATTCTATCTCATAAATCTCAGCTATTTATTTATGTGAGTTCCGCATGAGTCTTGCATAAATAAACATAAGATTCGCATAAATAAAGGACAATAAGATTCGCATAAACATAAGATTCGCATAAGATTCGCATAAATAAATGACTAAAATTTTAAAGGATAGAATAAAATACTATAAAATTAGACGGAGTATCCTCTCCGAAATAAGGTCTCTGTTATTTAACGCAATTATTATTGGGTTAGGGATTTAAATCTTAACCCGACCCCACCTATTGACTGGCGCCATCAATGCTCCGTACATATGTGAAGACTTTTCTACCTCTTATGCCCTAAATAATAAAATAAGAATCCACTGAACCGAACTACATTTTCCACGCCGTTTTTAAAGACTTAATAAATTATATCAAAGTTTTGTAGTCCAACCGACCAACCATCCGACTTCGTGTGTATGCGCGCTCGTGTGTGTATACATATACATATAAATATAGAGAGAGGCATAAACTTTTCTTCTTATCTTACCATTTCACTTATTGTAGTGCCTAGCTAGAAGATCCTCAGTTTATAGCCTAACATGCATCTTGATCGGAAAGATGTAATGAAACCCCGCCACCCATCGTGTTGGAGGGTTTTCACAGCCATATTTTTCACTAGGGTTCTTGTTGTTATGGCCAAGAAAGGTCCCCGTAAGCAAAAGAGTCTCTCACACTCGCCCTCCTACGTTTCCATTGATGTCCATGATGAAATTGTTGGCACGGACCATACATCCTCCACAAGTGGGGTTGATCAAATCACACTCGCTCGTGTTGTGAAAGAGAAGAATTTTGGCTTACTTAGCCAACTAGGAGGAGTTGAGCAAATTGTTGCAGCTCTTAATAGCCATATTACAGAAGGTATCAGTGGAAGAAAGGAGGATCTGGAGCATAGAAGAGAGGTTTTTGGTGTCAATACGCATCAGAAGCGCGCTGTTAAAACCTGTATAAGCTTTTTTCTCCAATCAATAAAGGACACAACCATTGTAATTCTTTTGGTCTGTGCCATGATCTCTTTCGGTTTCGGTATCAAACAGTATGGCCTGAAACATAGCTGTTATGGTGGTATTAGCAACATTTTTGCTGTCGTCCTTGTTGCTGTTGTGTCTTCTGTCAGCAACTTCAAACTATCAACACAGTTCAGGAAGCACTCCTATGATACTAGTCACATAAACGTGCAAGTTATCAGAGATGGGAAATGTCATTCCGTGGCAATTTCCGATGTGGTGGTTGGCGATGTTATTTTGCTGAAGATAGGGGACCGGGTTCCTGCAAACGGCTTGTTCCTGCAAGGCTATTCTTTGAAACTAGATGAGTACAGCCTGAGCGGTGATCAAAATCATGAAGTTGCTGTTAATTGCAGAGACAATCCGTTCTTGCATGCGGGAGCAAAAGTGATTGATGGCTTTGGTTTCATGCTTGTTACGTCTGTTGGTGAGAAGATAACGAGTTCAACATTCCGTGAAGTAGAGGAAGAGACTCCATTTAAGGAATATCTCAACAAGCTCACTTCTCAAATCAAAAAGATAGGAACAGGCGCAGCAGCGATTATTTTCACTTTGGCTTTCGTCTATTACTTCACTGGAAGTACCAAGGATGCAAGCGGAAAACCAGAATTCATCAGAAGCAAGACTAACTTGGGGAACATCCTTCAGTCAATAGTGACCTTTATAAATGCTGCTGTGAATATCATGGAAGTGACAATCCCTGAAGGTTTACTCTTGGCTTTGGCACTAAATCTTACATACTCTATGAAGCTAATGACAAATGATCATATTATGATTCGGAAACTCTCTGCTTGTGAAACAATTAATTCTGCCACAACAATCTGCACAGACATAACAGGTACTCTTACTATGAATCAGATGAAGGTAACTGAGGTTTGGCTCGGTAAAGAAAAAGTTGTAGATGATTTTCCAAGAGAAATAACAAGTCAAGCATTCCAGCTGTTACAGGAAGCTGTTGCTTTGAATACAACTAGCTTTGTAAACAAGCAAAATTCTGCCCTAGACCTGGAGATTTTTGGTTGTCCGACCGAGAAAGCATTACTTTCGTGGGCTAAGGCAGATTTGGGTGTCAACATCGATGCCGTAAAACAATATTGTGAGGTAGTACATCTAGAGGTGTTCAACTCAGAAAAGAAGAGAAGTGGAGTGTTGATCAGGAAGAACCATGAAAAGGCAATTCAAACACACTTGAAAGGAGCTGCAGAAATAATACTTTCCATGTGTTCAAATTACTATGACAGCAACGGTGAGCAAGAGATGAGTCGTGAAGAAAGATCGGAGTTTGAATTGATAATTCGGAGTATGGCAACAAGAGGCCTACGGTGTATTGCATTTGCCCACAAAAAGGTTGCAGAAGTACTGAATGATCAGCAGGTTGAAGAAGCCGGACTGACTTTGTTGGGGCTTGTGGGATTGGAGAACCAATTGCAACCAGGAGTTAGAGAAGCAGTAGAGTCATGCAAGAAAGCTGGCTTGAAATTTATAATGATCACCGGTGACAATATACATACCGCCAGAGCTATAGCATTTGAGTGCAGAATTCTCGATCCTGAAGAGTTTATAGACAACGAAGCTGTAATAGAAGGTGCGCAATTCAGAAACTTCTTGCCAGAAGAAAGAAACGAGAAAATCGATCGTGTCCGAGTAATGGCAAGATCTTCACCGTCTGATAAAAGTTTGATGGTACAGCGCCTGAAAGAGAAAGGCCATGTAGTTGCAGTAACTGGAAACGGCATGACTGGGGAAATTGGGCTTTCCATGGGAATTCAAGGGGCAGATGCTGAAAAAGAGAGCTCAGATATGATCATATTGGACAATAACTTCGCTTCTCTAGTGACAATTCTAAGATGGGGAAGGTGCCTCTATGAAAATATACAGAAGTTGATTCAATTTCAGCTCACTGTCAAAGCCACCGCTCTTCTTGTCACTTCCATTGGATATTCTGCTTCTGGTCAAACCCCATTAACGACAGTCCAGCTTCTTTGGTTAAATATTATCGTGGAAACTTTAACAGCCTTAGCTTTGGCCGCCAAACCCAGTAACGAAGCCATGACAAAGCCTCCTGTTCCGCCGTCCCAGCCACTTATTTCTGACATCATGTGGAGGAACATTCTTACTCAGTCCTTGTACCAGGTAGTTGTTCTATTAACGATAGAATTCAGGGGTTGTGCAATTTTCAGTGTGGGAGAGAAAGCCAAGAGCACTCTTATCTTCAACATGTTTATTCTATTCCAAGTTTTCAACGTGTTGAACGCAAGGATGGAGGAGCAAAAGCGCATGTTCAAAGGGATAGAGCAGAAGAAGTTGGTTCTCTTAGTTGTGGTGATCCTTCAAGTGGCGACGGTTGAGCTTTTAAATAAGGTAGCCAACACGGAGAAGCTAAACTGGACACAGTGGTCTGCTTGCATGAGCATCGCAGCTTTCTCTTGTGTCATTGCTTATCTAGTCAAGTGGATTCCTCCGAGTCTCTTCCCCATAAACAAGTTTCTTGACCACTCGATTTTTCATCATACAATTCATCGTTGTGGGTGTTAAATAACAGGTTTGAATTTAGTTGTTGAAGATATATAACTTATGTGTAATCCAAAAGGCCAACCTTATATATCAACCTCATATATACACCTTGTCACATGTGCAAAAGGAATCGGCGATACTATCAGATTTGTCACAACCGATCATCTTCAAGGTTATTGACATTACCTATTTTCGAATTTTGATCGACTAACTAAACCCTCAAGTTTTCATCCTAATGTTCTCGAATTCATATCTCATAAAAAGGAATGAATGGATGGAAGTAGATTATGTATGCAACTTAAAAGTGAATCAGCCTCCACTCACGGACAGAATAGATGTAAATCAAGATAATATCTTGTTGATTTTTCATTAACGATTTGCAACGTACCCCACATCTCAATTATATAGGAAACAGTACACTTCTTTTATCTTACGCATTCCACCGGACCAGACTCGTATCAAAATCAAAGTTTTAAAGAGAAACTTTACCTATAGTCGAATGAATCATTTAGACTTCCGTCAAAGAAACAGACAAGCATAGAAATGAATCATTTAGACTTCCGTCCAATAAATGGATAAGCACAGAAACAGTCGGTAATCTTGTAGACACCAATGTTTCTATTAACATTTTAGACTAAAAGGATAGCATGGATCATTTACTATTTCTGCATGTATGAGCTCAATTGCCTTAATTTACAGGCAAACCCTATGAAAACCAATCGAAGTTGAAAAAATATTGAAGCGGTTAATTCATGCTTGTAAAAACTTAGTATCACTAACAACACGCTATAAATTATTAAAAGAGCTTTAATATTGAATCTTTAAACTTCAACAGAAGCAATTAGTAATAGTAGGCTATATGCTATATCCCATATGAGACAAGACTACATGAAATGGGAGAGACAACAACCTTGTTGGAACGAAAGTGCTTAGAAATTACGATCACTTGTATCAAGTATTCAGCATCTTCAACATGTTTGGTTAGTTTCTAACAACATTGGAACCTGAAAGGAACTTTCACCACTTCTCTAAATATCTTGAGCGCCTTTCTTAGCTTAGATACATGGTCAAAAGGAATACATAGAACATTAATCCTGCTGACCTGTAACAATAGAGATGCCACGAAATTGCAAGACAAAGAATTCAAATGTCTTTTTAGTTGATATGTAAGTCTAGATTTTGGGAAGGGTCTACTCTTACCAGGAAATTTAGTTTATCATAGCAAATGTCGTTATGTGTCTTCTGGTCTTCAGCACCGCAGATATCATGAAAAGAGTTGAACCGAATTCAACTCCATTCTTCTGTGAAAGGGACTTGAACGTCGAATCCTAGTATAGCTCTGGCGAATATATATGGGAAATTTGGCTACTTTTTCTGTTGTACCCGTTTTATAAAAATCATCATTATTTTTCTAAATTGCTTAACAAAATAGCTTGTGGTATTAGAAAATAATTTTTTTACTGAATATTTGTAGAACTATTTAAACTCAAATTGTTATATGATCAATTGTTAAACATGTTATAGATTTTGTACGATCTAATTTTATTAACAAATTCTTTTGAAATTATTAGATGAAAACTTAGTAAAAAGTTATTTTTTATAAATATTTCTAATACTATTAAAGGTTTTTATGTAATTTAAGGTTTCAAAGACATTTTTTAGAATGAGAAAAATCAAACAAAAAATTTTGTCTTTCACTCAAATTAAATACAACATTTTCCAATAATCATTTGTTGGTTTAGATGCTATATCACCGAAATGAATGGTTGATATACGATGTTTAATGGGTAATTTGGATTGGTTTCTATCAAAATTTAGAACAGCTCATTTATATTTATACAATGATTTTATTTTATCTAAATTAAACGAAACCAAATTAAATTAATCTAAATAAAATTGATTCGGTTTAAGTGGTTTAGACTGATTAAATATTTTGAAGTTGCAATAGTTATTAAAAATAAAAGTATATCAGCATCTTTTCAATCTTTTAATAAAACGATATTTCTTTCACATCTGACATGGAAATAAGTGAGATGGTTATCAAATTCTATATCGAAACGAGAGGAGAAAAGATTATTAATCAACTCTTAATTAATTTTTTAAGACTTATAATAATTCTCTTATACCTGGAGCAAAGTAGGTATTGGATCAGTCTGAACTTGAATTGTTATTAAAACTATACTTAATTGTGCCTCCAAAGGTACGATGTTGGAATAGGGATGAACCAAGTGGAAAGTTGGTGAGACTAAATGAGAACGATGAGAGTAGAGATTAATGATGATCTAAGCAACAAATAACGCATGATTTTTCATGTACAGGGATTTTGGATTCTATTAACAGGAATGAGACTGAAAATTGAATTAATATTCTATAAAGTGATCACTGCAAGGATTAAGGAAAGATAATAAAATCCTAGAGGAAAGGAACTAATTAATTCTACGCCCTATTTTACCAATCTAAATAGTTACCTTGGCCTAAAACAAGTATTGAAGAAATGGAGATTCTGAAAGAAAAATAAAATTGGGTGTGAGTTTAAAAGGCATGTTGAAATAATAGAAATAAATCATACGGTTAGTGGTTTTACCTAGGATTTAAAATTAAAAGATTTAAAAAATGCCTAGACTCTCAATTCCAACAATCTTAAATTTTAGTTTAAAACAGGGTAAGTTTAGTTTGTATGAAATATTCAATTTCAAGTTTAAAAAAGTTATGAAAACAAAAACAAATTTCTTAATAGAATAGAAGAAATAAATGTTAAGGCATTTTTTTTAAATGATAGAATAATGTGAAAAACAAAATACTGAATTTTTAAATTTAAAAAAGAGTGAATTTTAGAAAATATTTTTATGACCTTGGTTATTTAGTTTGAAAACAAAAATAAATCATTCCAGTTTTAATTAAATAAAATAAGTATCATTAGATTTGGTGTAGCTGCCAAATTATTTTATACTAACCAAAATTTTCTATAATGTTAGATTTTGGATTGGTCAGGAAGGTTTCGAGTTACATTCATTGTACTTATTAATACTTAGATTAAATTTTGTAATTAACAAGAATTAATTCATTAAATTAAATATATTTTAATATTTTAAATATAAAAATGTTTCTACAAATATTTATTATGTCTAAAAATTTATTTTAATGTTAATTTTGGTAGAAAATTTATAAAAATATTTTTTTAATTTAGGCTATAAGATAAAGCTAATTTTATTAAGGGATTACATTTTCATATAATTAAAAACAAGTTTTATGCTCATTAACTACTACTTTTTTTAGTTTAGTTTCTAAAATTAATTTAAATATTTATTTTTTATTTTGAACATAGGCAGATAGGTTGTAATTTATTTAATTTTGACTTATTGATTGAAGCAAATTGAAACGTAAGCATAAAATTAGGATTAAATAAGTATTCATTGATGGATCAAAATAGATTAATTTATGTAGCTTTTATGCTGCATAACTATATTAGAAGAAACACAATTGGCAACCTGACTTTTAACATCATCAATCAAGATCCTGAATGTATAACTCCAGATGTATTTAAAGATGTTGAAGTTAACTCTACATAAGAAGGGGTTGAAGAATTGAGAACTCAAGAGATGACTATTATTCATGATAATATTGCTTCTAATTTAATGGCAATTAAATCTCGTTCTTAGATTATAATTAACCTTTGTTTTAAATGATAGTGTTGACTTATTTTGTTCTATCTAAATCTTTACGATAATATTCAAAGAAATACTAAGATATAATAATCATGTTTTTATAAGTTTTTAAGTCATGTCCTCGTAAGTTATTTTACACATAAATGGCTAATACTAGATAGTTAATTTTATCAAAAATCTTTAAATAAACAGTTGATGTTATCCGATAAAATCAACTATATTAATTCGTTATTAGCTAACTGTTGATATAATTAGTTAACAGTTAATGCAATCTATTGATTGCTAAAGAGGGTTTATATTTATTGTATTACTTATTTTTATATTTTTATTTGTACATATTTATTTATTTATTTAGCTTATCATTATTATTATCTTTTATTTTTATTTATAATCTGACGTATGATTCTAGAATGGAGATACTTGGAATCAAATAACTGTCATATCGGATGTCTGCTTAATCTGAAAGAAATTATGCAAAAGCTTTACATAATTATTATTGGAGAGACACGCCGATGTCCCTAAGCGATGCAGTCTCATCCAGACTGATCGTGGACACCCACTTTCCGGAGCCGGCCGCTCGCCCTTTCCCTTTGTCATGCAGCAACGTCCAGCTTTACAGAATTATCATGAATCCATGCAGCAACGTCCAGCCCTAACAGAATCAGGGCAGAACCAGTTACCAAGCTTAACAACCACTGGAGCAAAAGTGGAATGATGATAGTACTCATTCCAAAGCATAGATTTTAATAACAACCGTAGAAACTCTAAACTCATAACTCTAAATCTTTTCATGAAAAGGAGAGACTCTTCAGGAATTCAAGGTTTCATTCACATGCTTCCCTCTGCTTTCCCGTGAGAGTTTTTTACGCGACCAGCTAGCAAGTGGGTTGGTGGGCACACCGATCGACTTTTCCAACTCAAGAAATACTCTAATTCCGCAAAAGTTTCTACTTTTACAAATCAACAGTATATAACTACAGGCTCTAAACCTAGCTAGCTGTTAAACTAAAGCTACTCAAATATAGATATTATGACCATGATCAGTTTCACCACCGTTGAAATCCTAATTAGGTGCATTTTTTCCCTTAACCATGAGGACACGTGTCGACAGAGGACAATATTCTGTGAGTTACCGAAAGCAAGATTGATCATTAGCCTTCCACGTAGTAGTAGAACGGACATCAAGGCTATGGTATAATACTATAATCGACATGCAGGCTCAAATCAAAAGCTCTAGATGGTTGCATTTCACAGTCTTTCTCGTCAGATAATCTCACAAACTGCCTGGAGTCTTGCTCTTTGCTTAGAATAATTACCCTTGCTAGGACTATCTCCAACCTTCAAATGGTGATAGTTTGTCCACGTTCATTGGCCTGATATTATCAATATATGTATTGGCGTTTCCTACTCGATCTCATGACTTAATATTCAATTCCTCAACCTTGTTCTTTTTTTTCTTTTTTTTCTCAGTAAACCTTGTTCTTGCTATAACAATCTTTTCTATCTACTAGAGTAAACTTTAAAAGATTCTAGTGCTTAACCGAATTTTTGGTTTCAGATTAAGAAATGAAATCATCCATAAGAGCATCTAGCTCCTTTGCCTTCGTATTGGTATATTCTTAAATAATAGTGAAATTTAAGTTTACCAAATGCACTTAATTTGTCTAATCTTCAATTAAAAACCATTAATCTCGTATTGCTTAAATTTGTAAAATTAAGAATAGATACAAAGAATTAATTGTCAGTTTGGTTTCAAGTAAACTTTTATATTCTAAAATTGGTTTATTAATTCATAAATTCAGCATGTTTTCTAACCATAACATTTTCTTGCAAATTAATTCGGAAAAGAACAACAATCATTGTACCCATTCCCAACAAGATTAGATCCATAATTTAAACCAAATGATGTATTTGAAAAGTTAAAGGAACGTCCCAAAGGTATAAGTCTTAAAACTGAAATCAAATTTTTAGAGAAACTTGGAATATAAAATGTTCTTTCCAAATTCAAAACAAAACCAAAATTCAAAACTAATTTGCATGTCCTAAGGCTTCCACATGTGAACACATCTTATTGCTTAAATAGATGTACTGTTCACTGCCCACTAGCTTCCTGTAGTTTAGAAAACCCTGTAAGGTATTGGAAATATAAATTGTAAAACCAGAATCAATTCACCAAGTGTTATAACAAACATTAGCCATATTAAATTCATAACAAACAAGTGAGAATGAAATATCATTCTTTATAAGCCAAGCCTTAAATTTGGCACAATCCTTTTTTTATGTGCCCTTTGTTTTTGTAAAAGCGACACTTGAGATTGAAATCCTATTTGATTTCAATATGGACTGGTGTTTTACCCATTCTTTTTTGTTTGGCTTGCCCTTTATTCCTTCCTTTTGTGGCCATAGTTGTGCTTTCACCTAATTCCATTATCAACCTCCCTTCCTCTTGAACACACATAGTCAGCAATTCATTGATAGACCATTTATCCTTATATGTGTTGTAAGAGATTTTAAAAGGTCCATATTGAGGTGAAAGGGAATTAAGCATGTAATGCACAAAGAAAGACTCGGACGTCTCTACCTCAAAAGACTTTAGCCGAGCCACAATGTCCCTCATTCACATGATGTGCTCACGCACACCTCTAAACTTGTGAGCTTCGTTAATGATAACTTGGTTATTAAGGTGCTGACTAGGGCCTTATCTGAAGACTTAAATTGTTCATCAATAGCCTTCAGTAGATCCCTAACATGATCACAGTTTCCAATAGAACCATGAATACTAGCATGAATTTTGGTCTTTATATACATCATGCTAAGGCGAATAGATCGCTCATAATGTTCATAAAAAACAATTTCAGCCTGAGTGCTAGTTTCAGTAGGCACAGATGGTTTATCTTTATGGATAGCATAATCAATGTTCATCCACCCTAATTGGGGGAGAATCTACTCTTTTCATATTTTATAGCTATCACTATTCAATTCGGGAATATCACGTTTGATATCAGAAAAATTTCACAAGTTGAATAACTGCACAAAATTCAAAGAAACATGCTTATGTTGATAAATTTGATGAAGCAAAGAAGCATGTATCATTTTTTACCAATCTTAAAACATGCAATCATATTTCAAATGTAAATCATATGATAATTAAAACTACCTGTGGGCTAAGCTTTAATTAAAAGATTCATACATAACTTTTATGATGAAACTATCAAATTATATTCCTTTTCTTAATACCTGTGGATAAATTAAGAAAAAGATAATTTACCATTCCGTTCTAATTAACTATGCAAATATAATAAATCTTCCTGTGAGATAAAATTTATTATATTTAAATAAGATTAATTACAATTTGTGTCATTTTATTATACATGATCCATAGGACTTAATATATACTTTTTCTTATTCAAAGATGTTGTGGCTAATCTTAAACTAATTGAAATTATATTGATCTCATTTTATGCAAAATATGAATAATAAAGGTTCCACATAATCCTTTAAAAATTTATTAATCATGCATCAATATCATATATTTGCAAAAAAAATAAATATATACATGAATTTAAAATCGTGCAATTTAATAAAATTGGGCTAATTTGTCAAAGCTAAAATATTTATAGGTTCTATATATAAATACAAAATAAATATGGACCATAATGTAAATACAGTATATTTTACACTGCCTTTGTTCACTTCCATTTATGGCTGTTCAAAACAATTATTATTTTCAAGTATAAACTTAAAATTTTCAATGAGCTCCACGAAATATAAGCTTCAATTCATGTACAGCTTCTGCAGAATTCATCTTGGTCAAGAATTCATGCAACAATAAATGCAAATGAGAAAAGATTTTAAAGTTACAAAAAATTATGTTAATGCCATATAACTAAAGCTTGCAATAATGGCCACAAAAACAAGATTTCTGCAACATTTACTCAAAACTTTCCAAACAATGGGCCCATGTTAAAAGGTTTCCGATTGTCTAAAGTCATGCAATGGCACACATGGTGGGCCCATGAAAACTAAATTATTTTTTTTAAAAGAGGGTTGAGATATATTAGCTATCTAAACGCATAAGAGACAGTACAAAAGATGGAAAATTACAATACCACTCGCCGACGTTTGCCATGGTTCGGGAAACTTGGGCTAAGCCATGAGCAACCTGATTAGCAGAACGTCTTACATGATGAAAAACAACTTCGCAGACAAGTTGAGAATGAAGGAAACGAGAATGAGAAATTAAATCACTGAAAGCAGTTGCATCTACATGTTGGATCGCGTATGGCTCGAATATTCAAAATATACTGCGGAAAAGACCATACAACAACGTGAAGTATAACCGAAA
>JAOTBA010000003.1:23883333-23896048 GCA_025629845.1 Erythroxylum squamatum | reverse complement strand
TCAGCGTTTTGGAGCGTGACCTTGTAATTGGACCCATTGGCATCCTCAAGTCTCCATTGCCTTGGTGAGTTGCATCAACAACATACCAAACTATTCCCTTGGCTCTTTTAGGGAGGATTGAGTATTATAGTTTAGACACAATTTAAGGAAATTCCCAATCAAACTTGCTTTGGAGATTTTTATGGGAAGTATGCAAATGATGATTCTAGCAAGTTTTCCGTTATTTTCGATCTAATTACTTTGTTATATATTAAATCCAAAATAAAGATATTACCTTTTTTTTTGGTCGAGCCCAGGGTATTCACCGGCGGACCTAGTGATTAATCCTTTCGCTGATTTGTAGACACCTCACAGTGTGAGACAGCTGGCTCAAGGATTTAAGGCTGCTCCATACCCAAAGTCAAGGATCGAACCCTTGACTTTTGGTTAAGGATGGATGAGTCCTCTTTAAGGCTGCTCTATATCCAGAGTCAATGATCGAACCCTTGACCTTTGTTAAGGATAGATGAGTCCCCTCCACTCAACCACACTCTTATTGAAAAAATGAAATGCAATCTCATTCTGTGCGTAATTCAAGAATAAAATTTTTAATGATTTTTCTAAACCAAAATCTCTTTACAATTTCATAATATAATATATCCATAAGTATAATAAAGCACAATTCATAAATAGTACTTTGTAGTGAAACAAGGTTTTCCTTTTATTAACTCACTCGTAGAACCGATCTCTAAAATGGGTTATTTTCAATCATTTTAGCCATACAAGCATGAAGTTTCAAGCTTTTAATAATATTTACATCAACAATTAAGATAACTCTACAAATAATGTAAAGACAGGTATGCCAAGACTACGAGCTTATACATATTTTTTTATATGAATTGAATCTTTTAGTAATTTAATTGATAATTTTCAATTAAGCTTTCATTAAAATTACTATTATTTCTATTTAAAAACTACTTATATCTCAACAAGATTTAATATCTAATATTGGTCTATTTATTAAATATCTCAAAATTGATCCAAAAAAATTTTAAACTCTACAATCAAGTCTGACTTGGTTAAATTATATTTTCTCTCTTCAACCATTTTTTGTGTGTAACCTATTTGTTTCCTAAATGTGCTGACAATTGATATAAATTAAAATCATTAATTATATTTAGGTAAGAAAATTATACTTATTTAATTTATCTTTGAATTTCTAATTAAATAATTTATATTAAAAGATCAAGATTAACGTTTAACAATACATCATAACTAAGGATGACAAACGTGGGCCGACCCAACTTTTGCCCCGGTTGATAGGGTTACGAGCCCAGCCACAGGCTTAGATTGCTTGGGTAGCCCGTGCCCTCACAAGAAGGTACAAAATGTTGTCGTTTTTTATTTTTAAAAAAAAATAAAGTTAGGTCGAGCTTAGGCCCATTGCCATTCTTAATCATAACCACCCAAATATTAGGATAAAAGTAGTTTTTGACTAACATTTTTGTACATGACTTCTTTTATAAAATTCAATCACTTCATCGTGCAATATTCTAATTTAATATAGTATGGAATTGAATATCATTATAGTAGACAACATTAGTGATTGACTTTTTATTGACATTTTGAAAATTATCCTTAAAGTATCATTTTTTCTTGGTCAAGAATTTCTTAAATCAATAATAATCAAGAATAACATAACATTTTTTCTAATTACTTTAGAGTAACGAATCATATACTCGATCGATTATCTCTATATAGTTCAAACCATGTCCAATAACTACCAATAGGTCTCAAGAAGTAGCAAACATAACAATCCTTATATACAATACTTTAGAAATCTTAAGTTAAATAATATACAATCATCACTATGAGAATTTTTATAGACACGAAAGTAATGTTTTATATAAAATTCTCATATCAAGCTAGTTTAGTATATTTTTGTTCAGTAAATACTTTTACATTTGTTTAAGTATCAACATACTTTAGACTATGAAATCAATTACTTCTTTTATAAGGAATAAATATAACATAATCTAGTCTTTCTTCTTTATTAATGTTCAGTTTTAATAAAGTAACTATTGTGAATAATTTAGAGATAATAAATAAATATCATATGAATCTCATAATTATGATCTTACCATAATTCTATTTGAAAATTATATTAATCTCATAGAATTTATTATAGTTAGTTAATTAAATAAGATAATAATCAATTCATAAATATGATAAATCATAAACCTTTGTACTTTATTATGAAACTTGATTTTCTTTTTTAGTGACTCCCTCGTAGAACCTATTTCTAAAATAGATTATTAAAACCCATTTTAGCCTCACAGGTGTTCGGCCTGTAATAATATCCATATAAATAAGTTTAGATAACTCTGTAACTATTGCAAAGAGAAGTATGTTATGATTGCGTGTCTACACCTATTTATAACATGACTTGGATTTTTTAGTGATTTAATTGAATTCTAATTATAATTACGATTAGACTTTAATTATAACTATACTTAGTTCTAAGTAAGTAGTAATTAGATTCTAATAAGATCTAATATCTAATATTGATATATTTATTAAATATTTTAAATTTGACCCTAAAATTTTTCAAACTCTACGTTCAAGTTCAACTTGATTATATAATATTTTTTGTCTTCATTAAACTTTTGTGTGTGATTCATTTGGTTCTTAAATATGTTGATAATGAATATAAATTACAATTATGAATTATAAGTAAGATAAAATAAATTATACTCTTTAATTTATCTTTGAATTTATAATTAAATAAGTTGTATTAATATATCAATATTGATATCTAATAATATATCGTGGTCATCTAAATATTAGAATTAAAATGGCTTTCACTAACCTTTTTGTATATGATTTATTTTCATAAAAATTCATACATTTCATCATACACATTATGGAATTAATGTATAATTTATTTGAATTCATTCGTATTTGTAGACAACATTAGTAATTGTTTCTTAATGACAATTAAAAAATTATTTATAAAATATCATTTTATCTTGGTTAAAGATTTTTAAATTAATAGTATTCAAGAACAATGAAACATTTTTTCTAATTACTTTAGAGTAAACAATATATTGATTACTCAATTATCTACATATAATTTATACAATATTCAATTACACGAATAGGTCTTAAGTAGCATCAAACATAACAATCCTTATATACAATATTTTAAAAATCTTAACCCAAATAATATATAATCATCATAATGAAAATTTTCATAGACCCATAAGTAATGTGTTATATAAAATTCTCATATCAAGTTAGTTTAGTGAAGTTTTCTCTTATAAACATCTATACGTTCGTTTAAGCATCTACATACTTTAGTTTATAAGATCAACTACTTCTTTTATAATAGAGTAACAATTATGAACAATTTAGACATAATAGGTAAATGTCACATAAATCTATTAATTATGATCTCGCTATAATTTCATTTAAAAAACATATCAATCTCATAAAATTTACCTTATAAATTAGTTAATTAAACAAGATAAAAATACTTTTAGCTAATTATGAACAAGTATATAAATAATTGATTAATTGTAGAATATAAACCTACACTTCCCACAAAAGTCATAAATACATTTATGATCCTAATCAAATCTAATGCTACATAAATTTATAAGTTTCAGAAAAAAAACTAATCTATCATAGCTTAAAGTGATTAAATATTGTACACAGAGAGGACTTTTTTTTTTAGGGGGAAAACGAAACTTTATTAAACTAAAGCGCGAATACAATCCGGAATAGAATCTCAAAATATAAAACTAAGAAAAAAAATAGAAGAACGAGCTAATCGATGAGCTAAGAGGTTGTTAACGCGACGTACCCACTTAGTTGTAAGTTTGTCTATCTAAAACTTATTTCCTTCATTCTTTCTCTCATTACAACGTCATACAAACTATTATATATACAAAATTGAAAATAATAATTAAGACATAGAAGACTACATACATACGAAAACAAAAAAAGAAGTTTGCAGTTTCGTGAAGAGAACTGAAGTAACAGGAAATTTAAAAATCATTAAATACCATTTTTATCCTTAATTATTGATTTCAAAGAAGTATTTATTGTATAGTTATCAACTTTTATATTAAATACTTTAGAAAAGAAACCAACCCTTGAATTGTGTTATTACATTTTAATCGAAGCATCAGATAAATTTTATTTTTTGAAATAATTTGGTGAAAGATTTCCTTTTTTTTTGTCTAGACTAGGGTATCTATCGGCAAATCCAGTGACTAATTCCCTCGCTGATTTGTAGGCACTTTACAGGATAAGACAGCTGGTCCAAGAATTTAAGGCTGCTCCATATTCAAAGCCAAGGATCGAACCAAAAAATATATTTTACGGTGAGTGTCGAATGGAATTCATTGAAACGTACAAACTACCATATGTGTTGATTGGAACAAATATAATGTAGTTTTATACCTTATATTAAAAAAACATTTTACGGTGAGTGTGGATAGGAATTCATTGAAAATCAACAAATAAGCATACAAAAAAATTTGACAATTTTTTAAATTTAAAAAATAAATATCCAACTCTAGATCACGTTTAGTAATCAATAATGGACAAGTCGGAATAAAAAAATTGAAATAGAAAACAAGAATGAAATTACTAATTATATTTATTTAGTATGTAATCACTAGGAATGAGATTAAGTGCCTCTTTAGTGGAGTTTTTGGATAGTGAATAAACACTTTTTTTCTACCGAAAAGTTTTTTTAAATAAGTGTTTGGTTGTAAAATTAAAAAAACTCTTTTTTTAGTTGATATAGCTTTTTTGACAGCTAAAATACAACTTTTTAAGAATCTCAAATTTGGAGTTTCTCAAAACAGTTCTTTTTCAGTAAATTTTTCATATCAATTAATGAGTCTATTTTTTAGCCTCTTTTACCCTTATGTTTTACACATAATTCCCACAATACCTCCAATCATCTTCATGTTTGTTTTGGAAATTATATAATATTATTTAGCTTTTTATATATTTTAATATTTATTTTTATATTAGTTTTATTTATGTTATAATCCATATAACAACTTTGGCTAGATATATTTTCATTTATGTTTTATATAGTTTAAAATTATATAATAATTAATATATTGTATTTTGCATATTGTTTAATATAATTTAAATAATATTTATATGCATAAATAATTTTTATTACGAAATAAAATATAGTTAAAATTAAAATTGCCTTTTATTTTTATGTTGCCAAACAGTTTACTGTATGAAGCTATTTCAAAGAAGCACTTTTTTAAATAACAACTAAACAATCAACTGACTTCTTAGAAAAACTCTTCTTTGAAAAGCTATATTGACAAAAGCTCTAATAGTATAAGCCCATCCAAACAAGATTTATATTAATAGTTGGTATCATATTATGAATGATAATTAAAAAATTTAGTCTAATTAAATGATTTATTATATAAATAATTAATTAAATTCATTTTCCAATTACTTATAAATTATTGATTTTTAAATTATCATGAATGCTTTTTATGACCAAATTAAAGTTAAATAACTACAAAAATCTTGCCTTTTCTTGATATAATATTAATAAACAAAATTAAATATTATTAAAAATTTTAAATATAAAAAACTCTAATATATGATTTTGAAAATAATATTTTGATAATAATGAACATATAGATAACATTTTAATAATATCGGAATAGCATTACACTAATATCTCGTTCACTGCTTATCTCTAATATTTAATTCTAACTTATACCCACGTTCTCTTGAAAATAAACAGAATTATTCAAATTTTATTTCAGATTTGACACTCCCTATTTTATTTATTTCCAATGACTAAACAAGTATGGTTGTGAAATTAAGATATAAACCAGCATCGAACTTCAAGTAAAGCAATTATTGTGGGGTTTCTCAGCAGGTAATGAACAGAGGCCGGCATGTTTTCTAACCAAAATTTTTGTGAAGGAACTTGCCGGTAACAACTGATAAATTCTAATATTCTGTACTTGAATGATGGTCCCAGAACCAGAAGTCATTATGGAGAAGCCACTCATTGACTGCCTTCTTGTAGTTGTTAAGATGAAAGAATAAATAGGGACCTAGAAGAGCACCAGAGTCCTTACTGAAAACCGTACACAAGAAGTAAAACATGTTAATACTAAAACCAGAGCAACAAAGGCCTCCAACACATGACTGAAAAGAAGACATACATTCCAACCAGTGAACTCTGAAGCAGAACAAGAGACTCCTGACTTTTTTCATCTAACATTACAGTAATGGGAAAACCAACCTATAGCACAAAATTGATAACTGTCAACATGATCAATGTCAGCATTCCTTAAAAATCTTATATCCACTAGATGATGTATCTATTGAAGCTTCCTGCTTTCATCTAAATTTCAGTGCAAAGGTCTCAATTATGCACCTGGGTTCAGAACTAGCATTTCCAGCAACAGGATCCTGAAAATCTCCTGAAAGTTATTGTCTTTTACGGCAAGCTTCAGTCTGCAGTCATAAATATAAAAATCCTTTGATAATTGGCAAATGAACTCCTCTTGCCGATTGCCACAAGATCTGAACCTCTGAACCTGCTCAATCAAGTTTTATTTGTTGACACCAGCTAGCCTAAAGATCTCACGATCCCAATTCCAAGCCATATAGTGGAAGTGCTAGGATAAGCTCTTAATCTAGTTTCAGTCCTTTTTCCTGACCCTCTTAAAATAAGGTCTTTCTTTCCACCTATGAATTTGAAAGTTCCCTTTGCTATGGTTGAGTTTTCAGTTCTACGTGCTTCGATAGAGTGTCAGGCAAGCTTACTAACTCGTAGATGGGGGAACACATGCAATTCTGCATTCAACCGAACTAGTCTCTCACATTTTTGTAAATCAGTTTCCTATTGAAACTCTACCGGCCACCTTTGGAGGTCCCTGATATAATTGCATATCAAACAATGACCAACTATAAACAGAAATATACTATAATGTTAAGTTGTGATACGTAAAATAAATGGCTTGAATCCAGTAAGAGCCAAAATGAAGAACTATACTTAAATTTACATTTGTGGTGGAAAATTTACCAATCAATTGGTATCACCGCCAATTGATAGAAACAAAACCTAAATCAAAATTAAAAATCAAAACTCATAAATTTTTGGTTGAGATTTGTAAAATCAAATAACAATGTTGAGGACATGTTTTGTTTAAACTTGCATAAAGTCATTTGCTTCTTAAACTTTCCAGGCAACCAATACTAACATCTCTCATGCAAACTGTAAAAAATGAACTGAACTTAAAAACTCTCAGTGAGAAATAATTCATACTGCTGTAAAAATTACTCCACAAAACGAGAACAACAATTGTAACAAACATTACAAAGTTTGTTTCACACAGTAGCTAATTTGTTTTCTTTGATCAAACAAAGAAGTAGAATACCAAGAGAAGATCAGTTTATTTTGCATGAGACAATATAGTGATATGAATCGCTCACAAACTTCTTATTATGCACGAAACAATATGGTGATATGAATCTTTCACACTTATCAAGTGGCTTTGGGTGAGAGGAGGGTTGCAAGAAGCATGGATTTCAAAACGGTTCAAGATCTTCAGCAGCAAGCACATGCTTGCACATATGAACAGATATTAAACTTTGAAAATATACACAGATTGGTTTTGCGGGTGTCCACAGACATTTATATCTATATGTTGATTGGATATACTATACAAGTAGCATCACAAACAGATAAGTAAGAGCATAAGTTAAACAGATCCTGCAGGTTACACAAAATATGGGCATTATCAGCGCCCATGTTGCATGGCTTCCCTTTGTCGTAAAATTATTCAATCCCAAAGATAAGTTATTGGTAAGGCCGAAGAAAGGATCATATATTATTCTAAGATTTACTAGTAACAAGAAAACGTATAAGAACTAAGATGTACAACTGGGTGATTCACATGTCCAAACAAGAGGTTCAGATGTGAATCCTAGTGACCTGTAGGAATATGAAGCATGCTTCAATATTGAATTCTATGTCCAGTTTAGCTGCAATAACCAAAGCACCAGTAACACAAGGAGAGCAATCTTCAGTAACAGTGTAAAAAATGGTTAATAGGATTGGTTGAATTAACTTACCAATAAGAAAAGGCACGGTGGAAAGTTTTTTGTTAAATGCTGCACGGGGGAGAAGAAAATCTCAAAAAACTACTGAAAAGCTTCATCCTGATGTCAAGCACTTGGTTAACATATTCTTTTACTGTAAATAGTGAAAGTAGAACTTGAAACTTATAAATGGTTGCCGAAGAATCAAACGCAACCTAAAATCATAAAATTGTATATGATCCATTTAATTTTTCGTGTTATCAAACAGGAAGAAGTGGAAAAGATACAAACAGATCTCGTTTAATCACACCAAGTGTAATTGATCACATGAATAGATAACATTGGCAATTCACTTAATGATTTTGTTAGGACTTGAAAGCATATACTCTCGAGTCTTTCTATTCATTCTTCCAAACGTACAAAATCAGTGAAAAACCTAGATTTTGTGACTTGGCATCGAGGTATCTCTGTGAGAAGAACCAGTGTAACATATTGGGATCTGAAAATGGTTGGCTAGCCCATAACTTCTCAGCTGAGAGGCATGCCTTGAACATAAAAACAGCATTTCCAGCTGATGTACCGAAAAGCCAATTGTGGACATCCCAGAAAACTTCTACTGCCAGCCCATCGATCATTATGGTATGGTTCCCCCGGAACTTCCAGTGGAGCTGCTTCACCTGCATCACAGTCTTACAGTCCACACGGAGCACAAGACGAGGATCACTGGTGCCAACTGTGTCACACTCAATTGCTAAATCATGAATTCGACCATTGTCACAAAATTGAGCCCTGGTACTGAACACTTTCTTCCCAAAAATATGCTCCCTCTTTGCAACCAACACTGCTGTGGAAGGAATAGGAGTGGCACTTGTTTTCTTGAAAGCTTCTTTCCTCATATCTCCGAGAAGGAGAATCATCTGTCTATCCACAACAATACCAACATAGAATCCCTCTAATGGTTCAGGCCCTGATCCGAATTTAGCTGAAGATAGGTCCCAAAAAATGTCAGCTTTTGAAGAATATGCTTCTAAACTCTTGGACCCTTTTCTTTTTGAGAACAACCAAGGTTTAATGTCCACCTTACATAGACACTGATTGGCAGAATCATCAATACTAACACTTAAACCTTGACCCATTAAATTCTTACTCCATGTAATGGTGATCAAGCAAGACCTGCCTCGAATTCTACATTGATACACACAAGTAACCAAATTTTGGGCATGCTTACTAGTAGTTGAAGACGAAGAATCAGCCACTTGTACTCCATTCTCGCCAAAACAAGACGGGAAATCCCTCATTCTTGGCACCCAATTTCTCCAATCTGCAACTGCAAGATTTACTCTTATAATCACTGTGTCTCCTTTGCGCCTTTCTAATAACAACCTTGCAGCTGAAATTCGCAAACAGAAGGGAAAGGGGGAGACGCAGAAATGAAGCAACCAGTTGCAGAAACAAGCAGTCAAAAATTCTCAAGAGCTCTCACCTCAAAAACCCATCCAGAAATTGATTCAGATAAAAGCTAATCAAGCCTGGATTTGAACCAGGTATGATCTACCTGGATGCATTTCTAGATAAACCGTCAATCAAAAGCTTGGAGAAAGCAAGGGAAGGCGCATCCAACCTGAAGACAAAGGGAATTAAGTAGTAAAGTAACTGATGAGAGAAGCAGAGAAAAAGAAGACTTGTTTCACTGTCAATAGCATTACCAGCAGCTAAATAATTCAAAATTTTGAAATTTTCAGGTTACACTTATCAACTTTTTATCTCTTTTTTTAATAAAAAAAAGAAGAAGAAGAATACAAGATACCTGTGCTCAAGAAAGTGACAGCTTGAACAACCAAAGGGAACAAGAAAAGGGCAACTGTGAAGAATATGGGAACAGGGTATTGCTGGAAAGGCTGGGTTTTGAAGATTACATCTCACTGCCAAAGGGAAAAGAGCATCTTTTTTTTCTCTATGTCTCTCTCTCTCCCCTCACCTTCTTTTAACCTGACATACTCGCATGTAAATATATATATATAGCGCGAGAGAGAGAGAGGCAAAAGACTAGAGCTTTAAAACACAGAATTGATCTGAAACATTATAAACTCCAGGTCCAGGTTAATGAAATAGCAAAGATGCCAACTTTAGCGTATACAACAAACAATCGACAAGTACTTTACATGATACAGGGAAGAGGAGTGGGAGAATTGGGAGGTTGTTCTTCTTATCGTGGGGTGGGTCAAAGTTAATGCAAAGCACGTCTCAGATTGAATTCAATCTTTCCCCAACAAACACTTAAATAAATAAATAACCTCATTAATTAATAAGATGCGAGAGAATGTGTATAAGTTGTTAGATTTGAGTATGTGGGTCGCTGGCTTATGTCAACAAGTAGGAGTTGTGAGTTTGAACAAAACATAGCACACCTGTTTTGTTTCGTTTCCAACCAAAAGCATACAAAGCCCTTCCTTCCTTCCTTCCTTCCTTCCACTCATTTCCAGCCTCATCATATCACATACCCCATATCTACTCGTACTTTTTGGTCTACCAAAACACGTACTTATGTTGTATATTTACGATTTTTTAAAAAATCGTAAAGTCTTTTTAATGTACAAACAAATTAAAACTATCACTACCACAATTTTATGACACGTCAAAAAATGGTTAGTTAACGGGGAGGAGGAGAGTTCACGTGGAGTTGTCCGTGGTCGGTTACATGAATTAGACCCCACTCGGGCCTTTTTTTAGTTTAATGGGCCTATCCAAATCCAATCAATCCATCAATGTATTTTGTTGGATTAATTTAAATTTTAAAAATTTTATAATTACAACATTTTAAAGTATTTAAATTTAATTTTAAGATTTTTAAAATAATAAAAAAATCAATAGATTAACAATTTAATGAGGTTAAATTTTTGTACACTTTTTTAAAAATATGTTGATGAACTGCTACCACTTGTCGGCCACATTATATCATGTTGGATCACATCAATAAATTTACAAAACAAATTATGTATATTTATTAAAAATGAATAAAACTATTAATAACTAATTTATTTTCTAAATCGATTGATAGGGCTCACTATGTTATTATGTCATATATAGATTACATATGAGAGTATGATCCATTAACATACATTTTAAAATATTAAAATTGACGTAACATTTAACTGAAAAAAGTTTGTTCTCGTTAAATTTTTTATCCATCGAGATTGAATGTTTTGAAGATATGAGAACTAAACTTAAATATCTGAAATATTAGAATTTAAATTGTATTCTAATCAAAACTTTAAGGTTGAACCATTTTTTTGTTCGGTAATAAGGTTTTAGCTTATGCAAGTAATGGTTAGACTAAGGGAGTGCTTGGATGATGAGTTTAAGAAGAGGTTAATGGATAAGCAATGAAAAGTAAGTGTTGGTTGTTGATTATCATTATAGGGGTAGTAGTTTGATATCTTACTTTTGGGGAATATTCCCTACCCTCCATTTAATAAAGGAATGAAACTCATTCCTTAGTAGTGACTGCTTTTTTTTTAATATTTTTAATACTAATTAATTAAATACAATTAATTAATTAATTAATTAATTATTAATTAATTAAAATATAATTGGAATATTCCCTACCCTCCATTTAATAAAGGAATGAAACTCATTCCTTAGTAGTGACTGTTTTTTTTTAATATTTTTAATACTAATTAATTAAATACAATTAATTAATTAATTATTATTAATTAATTACAATCTAATTAATTAAAATATAATTCATTCATTAATTAAAATATTGTAATTAATTAAAATAATATAATTAATTAAATTATAATTTATTCATTAATTAAAATATTTTAATTAATAAATAAATTAAAATACAATTAATTACTATATAATTAATTAAAAACTAAATAACTAATTAATTACAATATAATTAATTAAAATATAATTCATTTATTTATTAAAATATTGTAATTAATTAATTACAAAATAATTAATTAAAATACTATTAATATTAATTAAAATATAATACTAATCATTCCTTACTCTTAACTAATCATCGTAATTATAATGATAATATTCATTTTTATTCTTATTACCGTTCTTTCGTGCGAACTAACTACCCTTAATAGTAGAACCCAGAGTGGCAACAACTTTAAGTATTGATCCACACCTTTTTTTATATACATTTTCTTAAAGTTTGGGTGCATCCGATCGATTACTTACTTACAAGTCTTTCGTTAGGATTATCATTATTATCATCGTCGTCGTCGTCGTTGTCACGTTCTAGTCAAGGGTCCACTATATAATAAAATATGCTTTAGCCTAGGGTACAAGCAAACTTGACATTAAATCCATCATTTAAACAGAAAACTAGAAGATCGCATGCTATGCTATGAATAGTAAACTAATGATGCTTTTCATTGTCCTCGTCTAGTCAAATCTGAAGTCACTTGAGGTAAATTCTGTTCCCATAATCGATAGCGGAAACTTACCATCAACGGGGTTATTAACATTTAATATATTAATATTAAATATGAATATTATATAAATTTCCTCAACATTTAAAAGGATGGTTTTGTTATAAAAGATAGAAATAATATGGTGTGCCACTTAATTGTTAGTACACCTAATGCACCACTTAATTAGTGCA
>JAOTBA010000003.1:23835919-23877612 GCA_025629845.1 Erythroxylum squamatum | reverse complement strand
ATTTGCTGCACAGAAACAGGAGACTCCAGTCATTGTATATTTTATTTCATTAATTTTATTTCATTCCAACATTATCCGATCTTAGAAGGATCCAATGTTGTTTAACTTTTAATTGAAAAATTGATCAGGTCTAATCGGTAAGGCTCCAATTTGGGCTCGGACCTGCACCGCCTCTACCCTGATCCAGCTTGAGCTTGG
The DNA here is from genome assembly GCA_025629845.1 of Erythroxylum squamatum. Classification (NCBI taxonomy): domain Eukaryota; kingdom Viridiplantae; phylum Streptophyta; class Magnoliopsida; order Malpighiales; family Erythroxylaceae; genus Erythroxylum; species Erythroxylum squamatum. The sequence continues at coordinate 23,877,414 of JAOTBA010000003.1, read as the reverse complement.
GCCTACTCCCATTGCGATCTGTAAACTTGCCACTATATGTAACAAGCAAATACTTAAATTACCAGTAAGAATGATCATCAATACTAGTAGTTTTATTACATGCTTAAAGTAGTTTTCATCCCAGAAAAAGGAGAAGTTTGAATTACCATGTGGTTTTGTGCTGATCCATAAGCATCCTAATCCGAGTCCTAATCCATAAAGAAATATTACATATATAAACATATTATGTATACATTGTTATAAAACAAATTATATTCTCATTATACATCATAAATTTATTAACTTTTCTTTTTTTGATAAAGATCCGCACAACATAGTAAATATTTTTGCCCATGCCAGTAAAAGATATTATTTTTAAAAATTGGATTAGAAAATAAACCAATAAGATAAAAGGATTAAGGTTTAAAAGATTCGACTGGTATTAGGCGGTTATAAAAAATGTTAAAATTGAATAAAAATAAAAATTTAAAATATGATTGACAGAGACTATCCTTAAGCATCGAAAATTTTAAAATTTAATTATAAAAATTATTAAATAAAAATTAATTAATATATTTAAGTAACTGATTCGAAAGAAAATTTGATAAATACTATAATTTTATAATCACCAAATTTGGCGATTTAAAACATGGCTAAACTTTTAGACAATAGAAGTGGTTTTAGGATATATTTCTTAAAAATTAAAAATATTTACATATTTAATATTTTTAATTTAGAATAATTTTTTTTTTAAATTTTTAATAACTAAAGTTTCTAAAATTTATATAATTTAATTAAAATATTATTTTTATTGATGTCAATAATATATATATATACTTACGACCCTTCAACAAAAATAATTTTTTAATTTAATCTAAATGAATTATTATAAAATTTAAAAGTGTTTAATATTAAATTAAATTTTTTTGAAAATTTTATACCTGAAAGGAAGTGTGACTTGTGAGAGTGAAACTACTCCCAAGTCGCATTGTTGCAAGGAAAAAGAGATAAGATCTCACGTGAACCAGTGGCATTGCATCATCAAATCAAACGTGACAACAGTGTAAACTCCGCATTTTGTTTGGTCCAAATTGCAGTCACTTTGCTGTTATTGGCAAGACCACTCATTTTCAAACCATCCATCTACCAAAATATGAAATGGAACTCCCACTCCCACTCTCAACTCCCAAGTCCCACAGCAATCACTTGCAAAACGCAACACCAAAACAGTCTCTTGAACATGGCCAAACTTTGTCATGTCATAATTAGCCGACAAAATCCAACGTACTACGCATCTTCCTTTCGTTCCACTCTCTAGATGCTCATTTTTAATGCTTGAAAGACTCATCTTTTTTCATTAAAAATGACCCCTTGATTGATACAGACAAGAGATAGCTCCATTTTCGTGTTTAATCTCCTCTCCTTTCCCGCACTCCTCAAAGGGTTTATTTTTTCTGGACGGAATTTCCGACGAAGGGGAGAAGAAGAAATAAATTTTGCTTCTTGTTCAGTTGAGCAAGTAAAAATGGCTTCTTTGATTCCGTTTCCTGGAAGTTCTGTCACTGAGACTAGAGGCATTACTTATACGGGGTTTTCTGGAGCTCGCGGATCGGTGGCTCGGAAACTAAAAATTAGGAGGTCGTTATGTGTTAGGTTCTCTTCGGACTCTTTGGAAACTAAAGTGTCTGATATGAGTGTTAATGGTAATTCAAGCAATCCTTGTATTTGGCCTCTGATTTTTTTCTTTCCTTTTTATGACTTCCGATATCTTTATCAACCTTTCGATTAGTTATTGGTCGGAATTGAGAAGTTTGATTGCATGTTTTGCATAGCTGGTAAAGAGACCCAAGATTTGAGGGTGTTTTTAGAAAGGATTTTGATTTTGGCTGATGTATGGAGTCGGTGGCTGATGTAAGAGATTAGCCCTGAATTGTAGAAATGTTTGATTGAGTCTGCTGGTTGACGCAAAGTTTTTCTTGAATGAACTAGAAATTACTGCTTTCGATGTTTATAGTCTTGGGTTTCGGTAGAATCAGTTCCTTATATTAGCTAGCCTCAGGCTCAGACGTATTTCATGGCTTGAATTTCGATAATTGAAAGTCGTTCACTTAATACAACTAATGTTGTTCCAAGTTCAATCCCAATGTTTCAAGGTCGTAGTAAATGTTCTCATTACTGAGCCGAATCCACGAGCAATAGTGTCAATAGTCCATTTATATTATTATGATCCTGTAAATACATTGTTTGATGCATTTGGATAAGTTATGTGGTAGTATCAAAAGTAATTTGATTTTCTACATTTTTCAGCTCCAAAGGGGTTGTTTCCACCAGAACCTGTACGCTATCAGGGCCCCAAGCTGAAGGTGGCTATTATTGGAGCTGGACTTGCAGGCATGTCAACAGCAGTGGAGTTATTGGATCAGGGCCATGAGGCACTTTTTTAATACGTTTCTTATTTCCTTAGAATAGTGACATTAATCATTTCCATTAGTTTGTTCCATTGCAAGGTGGTGCAATCCAGTGCTTTCCTTTATGGTAAACATTGAAGATCAAATTTGGTTTCTTTCAGGTTGATATATACGACTCAAGGTCTTTCATTGGTGGTAAAGTGGGTTCCTTCGTTGATAAACGTGGAAACCACATTGAAATGGGTCTTCATGTTTTCTTTGGCTGCTACAACAATCTTTTCCGTTTGATGAAGAAGGTGGAGATGGTCCATTTGTTTCTTGTTATATGCTTATATTTGTCCGAATGAAATTTTTTAAATTTAGTTAATTACCACCCTATACCACCACTTATCAAAGCATTGATAGGTTTTCATGTAATTTGTTTTTACATAGGTGGGCGCTGATAAGAATTTGCTTGTGAAGGATCATACACATACATTTGTGAACAAAGGGGGTGAAATTGGTGGTAAGTTTTGATGCTTGATCCCGAGTGAACTTTTTCTTTAGTTTTGTTACAGTTAAATTTGTTTGCAGTGTCTTAAGTTCCTTTTCATAACCTGGATTGCAGAGCTTGATTTTCGGTTTCCAGTTGGAGCACCACTGCATGGGATACGTGCATTTTTGTCAACAAATCAACTTGGGGTATTCATTGCTTAGGTCCATTCTGATTTGATCATTGTTCATGTGTTGCCATTGTAGTATGTGACATATGTCCTGTAGTATGTCATTGTTATGTATGCAAAAACGAGATCATCTGAGCCAATGAAATCTCGACTGTGATGACCTATCTTGACATAACTGCTACTCTTACTTGTTAATTGTAGAGTCTTATGTTTTTCTCCTTTAATTTTCTCGGATACCCATGCCATTTTTTGTTATCGTTCACCATCAATGGCATACTGTCTGCATCTTTATGATACAGTCACTGTTGAGATATCAAGAAAAACATGGGTTTTTGCATATATCTTCTTGTTCAAAGCAGACATGCAAAAAGAATATAAGAGTTTATAGATGTATATATAAATTGGTTTGGAAGCTGACATAGCTGATGGCAAATTCTTCGTTACATTTCTTGTTGATGACTGTTCACGAACAGATTTATGATAAAGCAAGAAATGCAATTGCTCTTGCCTTAAGCCCAGTAGTAAAGGCTCTTGTTGATCCAAATGGAGCATTGAGGGACATAAGAAATTTGGATAATGTAAGGAGGATGTCTACTTGTTCCTCTCTTTTCTGATTGCTTCAAAATCGTCTTTCTAAAGATGGCATTGTTTTCTTACAGATCAGCTTCTCTGATTGGTTTTTGTCCAAAGGTGGCACAAGGGCAAGTATCCAGAGGATGTGGGATCCTGTTGCATATGCACTTGGATTTATTGACTGCGACAACATCAGTGCACGTTGTATGCTTACCATATTCTCATTATTTGCCACAAAAACAGAGGCTTCCTTGCTGCGCATGCTTAAGGGTTCTCCTGATGTTTACTTGAGTGGTCCCATCAGAAACTATATCACCGATAGAGGAGGCAGGTATGCTTGGATGTTATGCCTTTTATTTGCCAGTTTGGCATTCCTGTTTTTTTACAGTTATTGAAATTTTCTTTTCCATACTTCCATTATCTCCCTTTGAAATTCTTTTTTCTGCTAGAGCAGGTTTCACTTGAGGTGGGGATGCAGACAGATACTCTACGATAAGTCTGCTGATGGAGAAACATATGTTACGGGACTCGCCATGTCTAAAGTAAATGACTTCTGATATATCTTATTCTAGTATTGGGATGATGTTGGTGTGGAATGTAATTCTTAATCATTCAGAGGAAAGTTTGCAGTTACTTTTTCAGGAAAATAAAACAAAATATGCATCTACAAATCGACAACAGGAATTTCGATGATTTCATTGTTTCACATAGGTAGACTGATGCTTTTTTGTCATCATCAGTCATATGACAATATCAAGATTGTGCCTGCATGTTTTTGTCTGTTTATGTTTGGTTTCTTATTATTCCTTTGATGATATTTATAAGTTTTCCTTACACAATATATTTCAGGTGATGTACATGTCCATAACCATAAAACATTTCATCTATTTCAGGCTACTAACAAGAAAATCGTGAAAGCTGATGCTTATGTAGCAGGTTGAGACCCTGATGCTCAATTTTTGTTTTCGATGGATATTTTCCATCCATTTGTTTGTGAGGATAATACTAATTCTCTCTTATTTGGTTTTAGCATGTGATGTTCCTGGAATTAAAAGATTACTTCCATCTGAGTGGAGGGCAATTAAATTTTTTGATGACATTTATGAGCTAGTAGGAGTACCTGTTATAACAGTACAGCTTAGATATAATGGCTGGGTTACAGAGTTACAGGATCTAGAGCGATCAAGGTAAGCGATTAATTGTGCTATCCTTTCCATGATCTGAATTCATAATTTGCTGGAATCATCCTACTCCATAAGCACCTATTCTTTTAATTGTTAGGCAACTGAGGCAGGCTACAGGCATCGATAACCTTCTGTATACTCCAGATGCAGATTTTTCATGTTTTGCGGACCTGGCACTTGCTTCTCCCGAAGATTATTACATTGAAGGACAAGGGTCATTGCTCCAGTAAGGAAAATTGAACTCTTCTTCTGCAGTCATTAACATTATTCCTCTTCTTTTAGACAAAGGGAACAATGGTCTAATTATTTTGTCTAATTATGTTGAATAATGGGGTAGTTCATGTTCATCGGTTAAAAATGTTATACCTTTTTAACTTCTGAAGGAGAGAAACATATAAACGAAAAGAATCCGCCTTTCCTGTTCTTGAGCCTTTATGCTTCTTTTATTATTTCATGCCCACCCCATCAGACTCTCACGTGTTTCTGTAACTTCATCTTTCAGATGCGTTCTGACACCAGGTGATCCTTACATGCCTTTACCAAATGATGAAATCATAAAGAGAGTCTCCAAGCAGGTACGTTGCTTATAAAAATCACCTTTGATACCCAAAGCCATTCTAGGATGCACATTCTCTAACATTCATATTAACGAGGTTGCAGTTCCTTGTTCTTCAGTTTTTGAGCTCTTGCATAATTGATTCGAAGTGCCAGGCTTCTTTTGTTTCATTGAATTCTGCTACATAAAACAAACTCATTAATCGATTCATGGCCTAAACTGGCTTATGGCATGAATTGTTCCAGTAGTTGTTTTTGTTTGGATTAGCTTCCTCATTATTTGAGGACAAGAAAGTTATAAATGACATATACCTTCTTGTGAGTGCCTCAACTATGGAACATGGTTCTTTATTTTGGTAACATGGCATTAATGAATGGATTCGTAAGTAATGACGTGTGTAGACTTATCTTAAACAGCTAAGCACGGATATTTAATCCCTAATTCTCTGGATTCCAACTGGTTGGTCTCCAACTAATTGATCTCAAGTTGATGATTGATCAAGTTTTGTGTTTTATTTAATGCAAATAGGTCTTGGCTTTATTCCCATCCTCCCAAGGGTTAGAAGTAATTTGGTCATCTGTTGTAAAGATTGGTCAATCCTTATACCGTGAAGGACCTGGAAAAGATCCATTCAGACCTGATCAAAAGACACCTGTGAAAAACTTCTTTCTTGCTGGCTCATACACAAAACAGGTAACTTTTACCTCAAAAGAAGTACGACTTGGTTTCTGTTGATGTAGCTTGTTGCTGAGCAATGCAGTCTTGATAATATTATGTTTAACTGATGTAATAGGATTACATAGACAGCATGGAAGGAGCAACTTTATCCGGCAGGCAAGCTTCAGCATATGTATGTGATGGTGGGGAAGAGCTACTAGCATTGAGGAAGAAGACCGTTGAGTCTGAGCTGAGTCTTGTTGTATGATATACATGAAAACAAAGAGTTACATGACCAAGTCTGAAATTTTCATTCAAACATCTTCGCCACAACTATAACCTAACCTCCCAATAGATGATTTTAGCGGCTAAGAATGAAAATTTAATAATTACCCACCATTTATTGATCAAAAACACACTATTTTTTACAGACATCACACCATGGATGGGTGTACTGTATACCTTATTCGAAAGGAAAGATGCACCCCTTACAAACCATACCCATTATACGCAACAAAAAAAAAGGGGAGGCAGAAAACAGAGGCATAACATCAAACACGTAAAATACTACTCCATCAAGCCTCAAAGATCCGACCTTTCTCACTGTATCAACTCAAACCCATCTGCAGCTTCTTTCTCAATAGCTTCCTTAGCAACATCAAGCTCCTCATCAAACAAAATGTCCCACTTCCCCTCCCACTTTATGAAAAACTCCGTATCCTCAAAATACTTGACCCGGTGCACATCCCCAGCTGGTGTAAACAAATAATCTCCCACAACCAGATCGTACTTTGCCTTCTTGGTCAAGTTCCAAACCCTTTTGCTTCCTTTCAATACCACCAAATCGTGACCGAACGTGTGGTGATGCGCAGGCTCCACAGACCCAGCCTTGAAACTCACTATCGCCGAAGTTGGACTCTCCCGCACAATCTTCATCGACCCACCTGGGATTATGTCAATAGGATCCAGCTTCCTGTTCTTCACTAAACAACACAGCGCGCATGGCGTTGTTACCTCCTCCTTCTGCTCTTGTTGTTGTTGTTGTTGCCCTATTTTGGGGATCTCAGCGAGCGAATTTTCAAAAAACGAAGCGATGTCTTCGCTCCAAGGAGCGAAATTCGAAGCGGGACAAGGCGATTTGAACGGAGTATCAAGCCAAGCGTCGAGGATCTTGATGGCGGAATCCGGCGAAGTGGCCATGCCGGATACTGCAAGGACGTTGGAGTTGTTGATGGAGCGCGTGTTGATGGCCTCGTCGGTGGTCAGGCAAGTGGCGGCAGTGACACCAGGAAATTTATTAGCGAAGATGGACACGCCGACCCCGGTGCCACAAGCGACTAGTCCGCGGACCTCAGGAGACGGAGATAGGGGACAGCTGGTCGTCGCGGATACGCGGCGGCCGACCTCGGCGGCGATGTCGTAGTAGGATGAGGTGCCGAGGTCTTCAACGTCGATGTTGAGGGAGCGGAGGTGGGAGACTAAGGTGTCTTTGAGGTCGCAGCCGAAGGAGTCAGCACCGGTGATGATTTTGACGGGACGTGGCCCAGGAGGAGCAGCGGAGTCGGCCATGGTCGAAGGTTGTTTTGGAAAATGAGTAGAGCTTTTGGGAGGGGGTGAATGAGTGAGTTGAATATGGAGTGAAGAAGAGTGGGTGTGGTTCATTCTTGTAATTATAAATAGATAAAATAACATTAATTAATTGTCCTAGAAAACCACATCCACATGGACGGACTAGATCCAGACCATATACATATACATGTATAATGTTTTACGAGGAAGATCAAGAACTGAAAATATACAAAAGATTTCTGACGTGGCAAAATAATAGTGGCCAGCAACATAAGTAGAGAGCCGGTAAGAAGTGTCTCGTGCGCAGACCAAGCTATGGTGTCTTACTCTTAACAACCAACTGGCCATCTCTGTTAGAAAATGGCGGGAATGTGCTCACTTGGTCCATCCCCAAGTTTCAGGGTCTCGTTCTCTATCTTCCTTTCGATTTGTGGTTACTGGGTCTTTATTGTCTTTCACAGGCCATTGCTTTTTGCAGAGAATTCATGGAATTCGATGTTGCTCGGGTACCTGCAACAGTGGTGATAATTATAAGAGAAAACTTGAAACCAAAACCCCACAAGTTCTAAAGTTGGCGGTGAGTGGAGTCGCCGAGCTGCTCAGGCTCTTCTCCTTATCCAACAAGGACAGGTCTGGCCTCTAATTAGGTTAGGCTCATTAGTTAACAAGTTAGCCGTTTCGTGTTTATGCTCTGTCTTTCTTACTAGTTCCTGAGTTTGCTAGATTGGACACGGAGATTTATAGAGACGGAACTGAGGAGGTTTCAGTTTCCAGTATTGATGAGGTGGTAAGAATCCTGGAGTCTGATTATGAGAATGCATACTTTGTTACAGGTAATCTGCTACAACTTTCTGTGCGGTTTCTGGGTATTTTATCCTTTTCGCTTTCCATTACCAAATCCCACCATGATTTTAAAATCATTGAAGGTTTATACATCTCCTCAAAATTCTGAACTTTTTCAGTTACCTCGCTATATTTTGTTTTCTTTTTGTAAGTAGGTATTTTCACTTCTGCAATTTATACGGAAGATTGTATCTTTGAAGATCCTACTATCAAATTCCAAGGTAAGAACTCCGAAGAACTTATGCAATTAATGTATCTCCAGCTTTTTCTAGTTTGTCACTTTATTTAGCCAATCTGAAGTTGCTCTAGGAATTGCGTAGTTAATGCAACAGCCAACAGCTTCTTACTATGCTCTTCAAGAAGCTTCTTGTTCCACTTTGCTGCACTCCTCTTCCCTTGTCAGGAAAAAGAAATAAAACTCCTTTCAAAAGCTACGTATCTATCTGAGTTTGCTGATTTTTCAGTTCAATCCAAGAAGAATTGTGCTTCTTTCTTACTCTTTGAGGTTCAATTCTTTTGTTATGTTCTAATACTACTTATGTTGGACTTCACTAAGGGGATATTTTTAAAAGTCCATATTAGTATATCGTGTTTGGGTATAGAAGGCATATCTAATCTGGTATCTTCCCATTTGTAAGTGCAATGCATATCTCTTGGTTACTTCTAAAACGTTTATGTGTGGAGCTTCAGGCACCCAGTTGTATGCACGCAATTTGAAGTTGCTGGTTCCTTTTTTCGACTGTCCATCAATTTCATTACGGAGCATTGAGAAGGTATATTATGGTGCTTATTGCAACTGGATCTATTAAACAACAGATCATTTTAATGTTGGCATAAGCTTTGTTAGTATATGCAGCATATGGCAAATTTTAGGACTGATGAGTGAACACTTTTGTGGGGCACAATCCTGTTAGCTAATTATAAATCAGATAGCTTCAATTCCAGACAAAGTATGCGGGATAAGATGCGATGCTTTTAGTATTATATATCAGGATGTCTTAATAAGAGAATGGTCCTAGGAACGATGAGCTTTCTCTAAATGAGAAATTGTTTTTTCTAGGAACAGAATCGGTGTGTTAAGAGCAGGATACATCTTCATTTTCTGCCATGAAGTTTATTATTGTCTTTATGTTTTGTGGCTTTGAGGAAAATGTGCATGAACACTTTATGACTAGGAGTAAGAAAATAAAATTAGCAATATTTTGATAAACTTTTTAAGAAACTAGGTGGTATTTGTTGCAAGGAACATAGGGTTGTCCTATGTAGCAAGGATTTTGAGGGCCTTTACGAGAAATTTACCAGTGTCTTAATTTGCAATGCTTTTTCCATGCACTAAAGCAGCGTCTCAATCAAATGAGGATAGCAACGAGGTTGGAGACCTCTAATCTAGTTAATTTCCACTTCAGATTGCATGGATACATTTATATTGTGTTTAAGTTATTGCTATTGGTGACACCTATTCATATCACTTCACCTGCAGGGTGTCGATTCTAATACAAATTTTGTTCTGGCAACATGGCAATTAAGGTGCTTAATTTCTTTAACATCATTCCCTCTCAACACTGCAAGATACAACTAATGTGCATTTTGATTTTTGAGGACAAATTTCTTTTTGTTATCATTTTTAGTGCTAAACAGGAGCAGAGGGGTTCTATTTTTTGGTAACGAGAAGATAGGGATTTTCAGAAGTTAGAAAAAGATATTTTTCTACATATGCAACTAATTGTTTGCTTTGACAACCTTGAGAAATAAGGTATGTGTAGTAAGAACAGATTTGTATAAAAAGAAACAAACAAACAACTAACAAGATTTTAACAAAGTTTAGTCATTTGAGTATGTCTATGTCCTCGAAAGCCCAAAATGGATATTGTTTATTAATTAATCAAAACTGTCCATTTGATGAAGGTTATAGATTTCATTTATATATACTAGGTTTACACAATTATAGTTAATTGTAAATTATAACGACTGCATTTCAATACAATTTGCCTCTTTACGAAAACTAGTTTAACTTAAACACAACTCTAATAAGTTATAGAATCTTCATAGAATTTGTGATTTGCCAAAAATGTCTTTGCAAATGAGGTTGTATGTCATAGATACAGTCTAGGATAAGGTTGCCTCAAATTGTGGATCTCACTGTTTCTCCCTACACATGGAGATGACTTTAACCATGCCCATGTCTTTAGATTGTAGATCCTCTTGCTTCTCTGCACACAGCCATATCTCAAGTCATGGATCTCACTTTTCTCCCTATATATGGCCACGACTTTAGCAGATTTTGTGCCCTCAGATTGTGGATCCTTCTGCTTCTGTGCACACTTGGACATGGTTTGTGACATGATTGTCCCAACTGTGTCTTCTATGGAAACACCTTTTCTACCCTGACACATTCGTGTTTTCAGCCTATGCCTTTACGTATGATTTTCATAACTGAACGCACCTATGTCTCTGGTTGTGCTCGCCCAAATACTTCCAAGAAAACATTTGCATTCTTCTCGAAACACTCCAAGACTGCACTCGTGTATATAAGCCATATACAATAACCTTTACCTTGGCGAATATACTTTTAATAGATTGTAACCTTGTCTAATGCCTCTAGACGCTAATTAAGTCCGAGGAATACTTGAACTTCTCCTTGGTAACTAACTTAGTCAACATGTTAGCTGCATTCAATGAAGTGTGTACATTTTTCAACAAGATTTGGCTAGATACAATCAATTACTTGATCTTGTGAAATCTTACATCCTTCACTACAGCACCCATCTATCTTTCTTTTTTCTAACTTTCCCTAGTTCCCTGAAAGATAATTGGATCTCTATCACTGATGGTAAGAGCATATGTAACTGAATCTTTTCAACAACATCTTCTTGATAGCCTGATAGTCCATCTTGCTCTATCCTTGGCTATAACATGTTGATGCTCTCTTCCTAGTATTGTTATATCTCCCAAACCATAATTTCTACCCCCCTTAGCATTTATTCTAAGTTGTTCACTTGTACTACCTTTGAACCAATACTACACTGTACTAACTTTGACACTTCCTTTCCATATGTTTGCCTCAATAGATGTTGCTCTTCAAACATGGTTTCCTTAAAGATTACCCTAGAATTTTTACCAAATGCACGGAACTTGCAAATGTCTACCTTTCAGTACTTGACATCCTTTAATAAGCTTTCCTTATGAAGTTCCGTTATCTCTGTTCACCTAGATAACTTAGTCGTATATGTCGTAGCAAAGTACTATCCATTGTTTTACTCCTCTTTTGTAGCTTCTTCACTTACAACTGTTTTCCCTATTAGTTTGTAGATGATTTTCGTCAATTTTGGCCTTTTCTTTACAATCATCACACTCTTTACCACCTTAATGTTGTATCTATCAATTTTATATCCAAAATCGTTTACATATATGATCCTTAAAGAAATTAGATTCTTCCTCAAATTTGGTACATGTCGTACACCGCTCAACGCCCTAACAATGCCCTCAAACATCTTAATCCTGACATGTTCTGTTTTGACGATTTTGTAAGCTTTATCATGCTCTAATTCGGTAATCCAAAACATGTATGATATAAACCAATCCACGTTTGTTGTCATGTTACATAAGTATCCTATATCCAGAATCTATATGTTCTATAATTGACTATTTAAAACGTAGAGAAAAGAGCCTGAGCCTGAGCCTGATTAGGCCTAAGCGACCCGAAGTCAACCTAGCTCAATTTTTATTTTTTAATTAAATAATATAAAATGACTTTCTTATTTAAAATAATGTCGTTTTCCAAAAACTTTTGAACTTCAGGCTGGGCTGGGCTAAGCCTGAGCTTAATTGCCACCCCTTCTCTATAGCCACAACCTGAGTCCCCACTCTATACTACATTAGCAAATCTTAGTGACATCAATTTTCCATCCGTCCTTCTGCTCTTTTTTGTTTAGATAGTCCCTCCTGATATGTCTAGTTTGCTTTTACTTGTAATACTAGATTGTCTCTTCACCTTTAGATTTAAATCGAGAAGTCCAGTTAGATGAGTCATCTTTCTCCTGCTCTCTCTCATAGTTTGGTTTTTCCTCACATATAATCCTTCAACTTAAGAGCTTTTATTGGTGTTGAGTTTCAGTTGGTTATGAGCCAGTAACATAGCAGTGATATCTTCCATACTAACTATTCCTTTACTTAATATGAACGTGGTCACCAGATGTTCAAAAGAAAGAGGTAGCAGCAAAGCATAGTCATTGCTTGATCCTCTTTGTCAATAATTACCTTGAGCCTCAGCAGGTCATTGACTGTTTGATTGAATGCATTGATATGCTATTTTAGATCCATCTTCTCCTGCATCTTGAGCATATATAGTTTTTGCTTCAGATACAGCTTGTTTGTGAGAGACTTAAACATATATCGACTATCTAGCTTTTTTCATTTCTTCACTAGAGATACAATTTCTATGACGTGATACATGACCTTATTTGAAAACATAGCCGAATAATTCCAAATACTTACGCTTGAAACTCACTGTTTGAAGTTCTCAATTCTATTGAACTTCCCACTTCAAATATTGCAATCAATGTCATTCTTGCCTTAATTACGCTTTGATACCACTTGTTAAGAAATAAGGTGTATGCAACAAGAGTAGATTTGTATGGGAAAAAAAACAAACAAACAACTAACGTGAAGATCTTAATAAGGTTTAGCCAATTGGGTGTGGCTACATCTTCATAAACCCAAAGCAACTGTTGTCTATTGATCTATCAAAACTCTCCACTTGATGAAGAATTCAAAATTTCTTTATATAGGTTTATATAATTATAGTTAATTATAAACTTTAGTTGGTACAGTTCAACACAACTTACCTGTTTTATCAAGGTCAGTCTTAACTTAAACATGGTTCTGATAAGTCATAGAATCCTCAAAGAGTTTGTACTTCACCAAAAATGCATTTTCAGATAAAGTTGTTTATCATGCGCACAACATAGGACACAACCGTGTTCCAGGTCGTGGATCTCACTGCTTCTCCTTATACATTGAAGCGGGTTTAGTGTTCCCAAATTGTAGATACTCTCAGCTTCTTTGTGCACTTGGACATAGTATTTGACATGATCTTATCTCAGACATTGTCTTCTACAGAAACACATCCGCCACTTCAACAGGCTCATGTCTTCACCTCTAACTCTGAAAATTGAGATACTAAAATTCTTGAATGCTTGGTTATTTTTCTCGTGCTTTATATGAAAGTTAAGCCTGTGTTTGTTTTCCATTTACATGAGAAGGTACTAGGGTTTTGTTGATATTTGATAAGAGAGAATTTTTCATGGGGTATCCAATTCATTCAGTTAGAAATCCTAATTCTTTACATGTCCTGATACGCCCATTTGAATTTATATCGCTCACATGTGTGAGAGGTTAATGGATTCTGGTTAGTTGCTGCACACACTTGTTCCAGGAATAGGAGAAATTTAACAAATATGCGGTGCCTTGCTCTGCCTTTTTTTCACTTGATCAGTTATTTGGTTTCTGTTCTCCACAATCACTTTTTTATCATCTTATAGTATCAACTACACCTCCTACTTAATCAATGCTCCTGAACTGGATTTTCTGATTAGCAGAACCTACCTAAAATTTCCATGGAAGCCTCTCATTTTGATTGATGGAAGAACATTGTACGAATTGGATGACAAGTTTAAGGTGAGTAGAACATGTTTAGTCTATGAAAATCTGGTTTTAAAATTGGAGATGCCAAAACTTTTAAATGGTTGATGTTTATTATTTGCAGATTGTGAAGCACGTGGAGAGCTGGAATGCTTCTGCACTCCAAGCAATTGGCCAAATTTTTTCTTGGGGCTCTTGGAACCTTCGTGATTGAATGTATGTACTCACTAGAAATCTCAAACCATTGTAAAGTTCATGTCTTAACTAACTTAAAGATTTATTGCTACAGACGGTTAAAGACACGAAGTGAACTATCTTTTTGGTTTATGTTAGTAGATATAAGTATTAACCTTTTAATGATTTGATTTTTGACAGCTAATCTTCCTCCAGTATTTTCTGGCTTTTGAGTTTTGATAGCTAGTAGCATCTACTTTATGCCTTCTGATAAGAAAAGTTACTCAGTTGTTGACACTAATGCATTTTAGTGTGTAAGTGTAGTGTTTTATACACTTTGAGAATTGAGGTGCATATGCATGGCTGGTTTGCATTTTAGTGTAATGTTTTATACACTAATGACTATTTCTAGACTCTATATACTCATGTCCCTTTTCCTCTCCATCTTTCCAAGTATATTAAAAACCAGTGTTGGTATATGATTACAAAGGACAAAAACATGACACGGCACGATGATGACAGGAATATTGGCAGATAGAACAAGCAATCAATACTCATAACGTGGCGCAGAAAGTGCATGACAAAATGGCAGTTGGCAAGGCTTAGATTTTTTAGTAATTTGATATATAAGAATAAGAATCCGAGGACTGTGGCTTCGCTAGTGATGGTGGTGGTGGTGGTGGTGGGTGCATCATGCATGCGCGCATGGTTATAATATTTGTTTAGTCTTTTCTTCGTTGCTTTTGTGGGCCTAATAAGTAGGCTTTTGAACTTGCTTGCTATGCGTATGTTCCTTCTGAGTGAAACTGGGAGTTGCGTCATATCTGTGTATAAAGAAAGATGGTTCCTTTTTTGTTCGTTGAGTTAACAAATATAAATCAGCATTAATATAAGTGAAAACTGATGCTCAAAGAACTGGTTGATTAGTGTCTGAGCTAGAGTGCTGTTTCAAAATGTCATCATTTTATGTAAGACCAGTTAAACCTGATTCAACCATACCCCATTTCTGATGTAATAGCCCGATTCTCTCTAATCACCATGGCAACTTCTTTAGCTGTGTGTAAAGGAAACTGGAAAAACATCTGAAGAACCGTAATTAGAGTAACCAGAAACCTTTCATAAATTTACACAACATATCAGATTAAACAGCAGAAGTTATGAAAAAGAATCAAGCATCCCCATAAGATGACATTCATCAGTAGCATAGTCGGACTGAATCAGTCTCTCCTCCAAGCATACAACAATAAAGAAAAGCCCGCATTATTGCTGCCACCTGACTTGGTGGATGAAGAACATGAACTTCTGCCGCAATCACTACTCTCCTCAGCCCACTGCAAAACACTAAAGCATGACGGCGACGGCGACAACATTGCCGGCGTTGATGTGTGCTCCATAGACGACATACTCTTCCTCATCAGCCTCTTCTCAGGACCAACCATCTCCGGCCACACCCCACCATCACCAACTTGGAATATAAACACCCCATGGCCATTCATGTTGTTAACGTTGAAACCGTTGCTATCTACCCAGTTGAACACATCCCAATAGAACTCTACCTCAATCCCACCAACGAAAATCCTCTCATTGCCTCTAAATTTCCATGCTAACCTCTTTACAACAAGAGTAACTTCTCCGTCAACTTTTACCGCAAGTACGTCTCCGTTGCACTCTATTGCTATTTCATGCTTTGACCCCAAGAACTTCGCTCTGGACACATAATTTTTACGACCAAACACATGCTCTCTCCTAGATAGCAATGTCGGTTCTGTCATTTGACGGGTCATGATTATTCCTGATCGTCGAGTCAACTCTGTGTAAAGATCACCAAGAAAGAACTCTAACCTGGCATTGCAAGAAACTGCAAGGTAAAAGCAGGATTCAGGCTCAGCCGAGTTGTGAGGAAACTGGGCACGAGTGAAGTCCCAGTACAGCTTGATTCTTTGGTAATGATGGTGCGTCAAGTAGATGGTTTTGGAGCCATGACGGGTTTTAAAGAAGGAGAAGGTTGATGGGTTTAGAGTGATTGTGAAGGAGAAGGAGTCAGAAGCATAGATAGTCAAGGAGTGAGAGAACATGTTTTTAGACCAGGTGAGTGTGAGGTATGTGGGTGAGCTGCAGAATTGAGTTTGGTATATGCATGTTGTGAGGTTTTGAGGCAGATGGTTAGTGGCACTTGAGAGTGTGTTGGAGTGACTGAAACATGCGGGGAACACCATGTTCATTGATGACAAGGTCAGTTTGAGAGAGCAAAAGGGCTGTGTATTGTGTGTTTGTGTGTCTGGGACTATGTAGTTTGAATGGTTGGGTTTTTACGGTCTTACTATTGTGGATTAAAAGATTGGAAAGAGAAGTAATAATCAACTTTATGATGAAAGCTGTGCGGGAAAGTGATTCCAAATGATGAAGGCACGAGGCAGAATGATAAGTAAGTAAAGTTAGTCACTTACTCATGTGTGTCTTCCTTGAATTGCGCCTCTAAAAAGGGCTTCAAGTAAGTCTGAGCTGGGTTGCACTTGCACTGGCTCATGTACACAACTGGTAGACATGATGGCGACTTCTGGTTTTGATATTAGTTTTTTTCACAAGGAAATAGCATAAGTGGATTCTTAGAATTCTACAAACTTTAACGCGTGGACTGAATAGTGATCGATACCTATAATCTGTAAACAGGATTTGCAAAGGTGAGATTTTATTGGATATATTCATACCAATCATAAAATTTGGGCCCTCTTCTAGCCTAATGGTAACGATTAGTTCAGCCTTTTGTCATAAATAAGGTGGTCCTGGTCTTCCAATCCACTCTACACGTTAATGGTTAGAATTGTTCTATTTGTCTTCTAGGACGTGCTTTAATAATAGAAATATGGCGTGGGACCAGGGCTACCGCAAGATCGAACTCGAGTTGGACTCTCAGATTATGCTGAGGCCACGTCGCAAAATCCTGTCGTCATGGGCATTAATGACTTGCTTAATTACAACTGGGTCGTGATCCCCCGTCATGCTTACCGCGAAAGAAATTGATGTACAGACTGGCTCGCAAATTTTGCTGTTAATTTTGACAGAAGAGTTACCACTTTTGTATCTGTACCCTTCGGGTGTACCTCGATCCTCATAGAGAATATTATTGAGATTAGTCTCCCACGTCTCATCATGTAATCTGAAGTGTTTGTTCCCTTTTAATCCAAAAAAATAGAAATATTTTTATCCTAAAAAGATAGAGAAAAAAGAATTTATTTGAAAATGCATTTAAATTTTTTTTAGGAGATTAATAAATATTAGGAACAAGATTAACAAAAAGTTAACCTAAAATTGAAAGGGATGTTTTTTTTTCAGCTCACCTAAATTTGAAAAGGATTTTTTTTTCTTGTTTCGATATTAATTTAATCTTCTCATCTTTTATGGCTTGAGATTGGTGATTAAAATAAAAATAAAAAATGAAATTTTATAAATGAGAAATAAAAACTTATCCACTTTTTATATTATTTCTTATAAGTTAACAAAAAATGCTATAATTATTTTCCTTATCTTAATAGAATTAAAAAGAAAAGAAAACAGCTTCTACTTACAAAATAAAATAACTCCTTGCAGCTTTGAGCTTTCTGACTTGTGAGCAATTTGTATCGTTTTCTTATTTTATACGAGGGGATGTAGGATGGAAGCCCTGCTACTACTTGGGTTGTTTCATCTGTAGTTCTAAGTCAAGTAATCCACTGGACTAGGCCTTATTATAAAGCCCAATTCACTTTTCTCTATTTCATTCTCTTTAACTCTACCCAAACCTTTCCAAAAAATAAATCTACCCAAACTAACTTCCAACTGCAGGTTGTCTTTCGTTGTTTATATTACAGAGGAAAGTAATTAGAATTCCATCTAATTATTAGTATTAGTATTAGTATTATAATAATAATTATAAATATTTATTGATTACTATTATATGTATTTCTATCAGTATTACTATTAATTTATTCTTTTGGCATATTGACTACTACTTACTATTCAACCTGCATTATTCTTTTATCGTCATATCTATATGTGGGTCTATCGGAAACAACCTTTCTACTATATAGGGGTAAGGTTGCGTATTACTAGACCTCCCCAGATTTTGCTTTATTGCGGGACTTTGGACTGGGTGTGATGATGATGAGGAAAGATACGGATCTTCTGTGCTGTTTTTCATGTTACAATTATGTACCGGTCATTTTTAATCATATATTTATGTGAATTCTATATAAATATGTGGATAAGATTTAATAAAATAGAGTATGAACTGATTAACTGGAACAAAGAATTATTCCCCTCTTTTTCGTTCCTGTTGTCATTTGACTGGAAGTTAAAACTTTAAGCTTTTCTTCAAAATTTTGTCAAAATAAAATAAAGAAATAAGGGATTATTAGAGTTAATAGTGACAAATGTGAACAAAACTCAGATGCAATCATTAGAAAAATATACAAATATAAACATAACTTTCACTCAAAGTGATTCTTACTAATTTACACAAGAACCAATCTTAGATTAGGAATTGATTTGGCATATCTTAATTTTGATTAGCCTCGCATGAAATGTTACCATCAAATCAAACTCTCACTCATTGGTAAATAGCGTGAGATTTCTTCGTGAATCTCCACTATTTGAATATGAAATATTATAACAGCTAATAGGAACGAAACATCTATATCTTTTATATGTGGTTTTGTCTGATTTTGATGAGGATGGGCGCTACTGCTTTGATCCATAAGATTAGTTGACTTTGGCTCAGAAATACATGCAAAACAATAAAGCACACCGGGAGTTGACTGCCGATAGGCCCCTCCGATGTTCAAGTTAGTCTTTTTGTGAGAGTTTTGGTGGCTAGGAATAAAGAATACTAGGGTTCTAAAAGTCATACCTTTTTTATGATGAGATAATGAATTTATATAGTTAATACCTACAAGAATTAAGTCAACACCGAGGGATGGGCCGATCGGCCCATGCGCCGTTCTGAGTTTGAGCTTGGGCCTAGCGCGACCAACCCAGCCAATATAAACTAATGGACAAATCATAGCAGAGAAGTCGAGACTTAATAAAATCAATAAATCTAATGTATCGCGAAAGACTAGGATCGGAAACAAAATGAAATGTACCGAATTTTTAGCGCGTGTAACCATCAAGCCAAACCTTAGAAAAATCTTGACATTTAGTCTAATTTTTGTACCGAATCATATTATTTGTTGAATAAATTAATATTCATCAAAGTTAAAATCCATAGAAAAGCTAAAAGGTGGGAGGATTAAATCTTAATAATTAATCCTAGATTAGAATTACAAGATTACCCAATAATCAAAAGTGGTTAGGAAGATAATGGTTAGATATGTTGAGTTGAGAGGGAGAGCATGTGTGGTGTTGGGGAGTTAGGGTGCACCTAAAGCTCATCCCACATGCACAGTTATGTACTCACTAGTGGGGATCCTTAGTAGGTAGAAGAAACACAACACACCCCATCTCAGATTAAGAAACAAATGAACAAACTTTCTACCTAAACTCATACTTTGTATGATATAAATTTTGTTTATTAAAAATTTTACTCCGATGAAGTTGATTAAATTTTTTTATACTTTTAAATAATATTATAAAATATCAAATGTTCTTATATCTTTTATCTTCACGTAGATCTAATAAAAACAATAGAAATACTAATGCACAAGCTCATATATTCGAGTCACGGAAGTAGCTTTTTTTGTATAATGTTGAGGGAAGACTGCATACAATTGATGTCTATTCTCCAACCCTCGTAAAGCAGGAAATTTTGAACACTGAAGAGATTGTTGTATATTAAATGATTTATTGGATATTAATTGACATTTGACACTTTTTAATTTTTGTTTTTAGGTATATCGGTAAAAAAAACCCTAATTTAGGGTATTAGACGGATTTAAGATCTTATTAATTTTTTAAAAAAAATTAAGAGTTGTGTTTATGTGAATTGTGTATAGGTAATATGATTCGTGGGCATATAGAGAATTACACACTTGGGGATTGTGATTTCAAGTTTCAGTGACTACTTATAGTTAATTCAAAACTAAATTGGGATATAGTGAGAGATAGAGATAATCTTATTTATTTATTTAGATATTTCTTATTTGACAATATAATAACCTATTTTATATAATTTCAAGACATAAAAAGTGATCAAGTTGAATGATTGAATTATGTTCTCTTTAGATACATGATTTCTTATTTTAGAAAATTTTACAGAATTATTTTATTATTATTATTATTATTGCTTAGGATTGATTTTGATCATTGTTTTATATGATTATGAGAATGTTAATTTAATTAGAGTTTTCATTATTTAAGTTTTTTATAAGAATGTGTTAATAGTTTTTTAGATGTTTATAGACTTGAAAATTTACGTTTCACTTTTAAATTAATTACAAGGTGAAATTGATTGGAGATGTGAGAATTATATCTTAAATTCAAAATTTTATTTAATGCGATAACACTAATTGAAATATAAAGAGTAGATTTTAATATATTGAAAATGTAGTTAAGAGTTAACTTGTTAATTCTTATATTAATTTTTTTTGGCATGAAAGGTTGACTTGTCTTTATTAACATAAATATGAAAATTTTGATAAATTATTTTTTGTATTTAATTCAAAAATAATTAAAAATTAAAAATTAGCTAGACACTATATAATCTTATAATTAGTTAAAAATTAAACTTATTATCCAATGTGGATGAATTACAATTATATGATAATTTATGTTAATAAAATCAACTTTAAAAAATAAAAATATCATATCTATAATAAATTAAAATTCTTGATTTTGATTTAATAAATTTGTAATTCTGATAACTAGAATAAGTTAAATTGTAACTTTAAAATATAATTTATATGAAATTATTTATTTTTCACGCAATTGAAATGACAGAACATGAACCATGGATCGTTCAAAAAATGTTAATGTCAATTAAAGACACCTTAATATTTTTAATTATCATAAGATCATTCAATGGTTGTAATTACGGGCACTTGTACTAAAATTTTTGTTTCGTCTAATTATCTAATTCAAATTTTAAATTTTCGGTTCGACTTATTTTAATAAGTCTTGTTGTTAAAAAGCGATAAATTTATTAATTAATCGGTCATTTTTTTTGTAAATTTAGTTTATTAATTAATCAATTCTTATAAATCAAAATAAACCAATTAATTGTTATTTAACAATATCTTTTTCAATTAAACTAAAAATTCTTTACTTAATAAGAAGATTCTATCTTAATCATATTTTAAATTCTTTAATTTTATATAAACCGTAGTCAATTTTATGATGGTCTAATACCGGTTGAATCTTTTAAACTTTAAATTTCTTGTCTTATTTATTTAACTTTCGATCCGATTTTTAAAATAAATATATGTACATAGTTAATTCCACACTGTAATGTATCATAATGAGACGCTGAATATCATAATAGAATAAGGTAAAGATCGTGTGCAAATTAAAAGTTGATATTTTAGTTGTTTGTTTAAGAAAGCAATAAACAAATAGAGCGGCACTGTCTTGCAGAAAAAATGAGGAGAAACGCGGTAAAGTGAAGTGGCTTTGGTTCTCAAAAGTCACGCAATGTTGGTATATTTTTGACCTCAATCTGTACGGAATCCCACGGAATCAAAAGGCCAACTAGTCAAGCTCGTAACGTGCCATAAAAGAGAGCTCACCAACATTATCGAAAGTGACCCTTTTCTTTTTTTTATACACATATTGCATAAGACTTGTGTTGCAACTACGGAGACGGCATTCTTGAATTGCACTTGTACACGATAAGTCAACGCTCAATCATTCTTATTTTAATCAAGTCCACGTGTCGCGTACTTGTCTATAATTAATCATAATCCCATTCTTCATTAAGATTAAGCTTAAATTACCCTTTTCTAATTTGTTAACAATTACGAATAAAACTATGGGGTTTCTAATTTTATTTTTAATTTTCTGTTTTTATTTTTAAATTCAGTAAAAAAATTTGTATGTTTAAGTTTTTAATTTCTGGTTTTGGTTTTAGTTTTTCTTTAGTTTTTTAAAATTATGAAAATCATAAAAAATAATTTTTGTTTTTAATATGATTTACCATTATTTAATTATTAATAAATTATGAATAATTTAATTCAACATTATATTTATATATTTAATAAATTAAATTTAATTATCAATAAAATTATGAATAATTTTATTTTATTTTATTTTTATAATTAAATTATATATAATTACATTTAAAGTATATAAATATTCAAATAACATTTGATTTAATAATTAAAATATATTTTAAATAAATATTAATCTATAATTAACATTTTAATTTATAAATTATTTATTTTATTAAATAACATAATTTTATTAATAATTTGTTAATAAATATTATATAAGAGATTAAATAATTTTTTTAATTAAAAATAATTTATCTTTAAGTTTTATCTAAAATGTAATTATTATCGGTGATAAAAATATAACTACATTAATATTAATAACTAAACAGGTTTTTATTTTTATTTAAAAAAAATTAAAAATTAAAAATTAAAAATAAAAATTAAAAACTACAACAGAAAAATAAAAGTTGAACCAACGATCTTATATTTTTTATCGTTTTCTTTTTCTTTTTTGTTATGCCAAATCTGTCCTTTTATATATATCAGACCTCTTCTCTTTCCCGAATCCTCCTTGATACTTCAGAGAAACAAATTTCCAAATATGACAATCCAGGGCTCTCTCTCTCTCTCTCTCTCTCGAATCCTCCTTGATATTTCAGAGAAACAAATTTCCAAATATGACAATCCAGGGCTCTCTCTCTCTCTCTCTCTCTCTATGTACATATACAATACAAACCCTGGATGGACTATCGAGGATTGCATTGCATATATGTACAGAGACAGCCACGGAAACCAACAAAGACTTGGACAAAAGAACACGAGCCTCCAGCTTCTTAGATAAGTCTTAGCTGGTCTGGTCTGGTTTGTTCTATTCTGTGTTGACCTCGTCCCTGCAGAAACATACTCATCAACTACAGCTATACTTGGCTAACCCCACCCTTGCAAACCACCACACCTAAATTTTAATCTGAACCAGTCAAATCTTAATGAAACTTTTGGAACCCTGGAATGGTTCTGCCAAGGGATTGTGCCCTAACCTCCATACCCGGACAAGTGTCCTAACACGCTCATACCTCAGTTTGTTTGCCCCTCCCGGAACATCTAACCCTGCAACGTATTTAATAACCCAAGTTTAGAGATATATATTTATTTATGTCTTATCTAACATTGCGTACGTACGTTGTTCTTAATTCCATTCATAGCCATAACCAGGTTCAGCGCATTTATTATTATTGTGCTGTAATTTGTGGCAATGAAAGCAGTCCAGCATTCACAGAACTTTGCCAAAAGAATATAATGAATCAAGGAAATTTTGCTCCTTCTGGGTTCCACCATTATGTTCCCAGGGCTATAACTTCGGTTATTTTGATATTTTTTAAATAAAATCACGTGTAGTGTAGTTTCAAATTCGCAAATCCTCATAATTTGTTAATTAGTAAATTCAGTTTTTAATGTTGTGATTTAATTGAACTTTGAAATAAATAATATAGTTGAACATAATTTCTTAATCCTAATCAATTATACTAAATACAAAATGTTACACAAATAGAGAGTAAGTCTTTTGTGATTATAAGATTGCAGGTTTAAGTTATAAAAACAGTCTTTTTGTAAAAATACAAAAAAAGGTTATATATATTATGACCCTTATCTCTGCAAAATGGAAAACCTTGTGTACCGAATACGTTGACTTTGACAGAATATTACCGAAATCTATTTGGGTTTTTTTGAGTCATGTATATGGAGGAATAAAGAATATTTTAAATTGGGTTTTATTATAATTATAAACATAGGCCATTTATATATATATATATATTGTTTGTATGTTATTTATAAGATAAAAGGATATATCTTAATTCTTATGAATGTAAAAAATGTAAAAGCAACTAGTATATAGATGGAGTTTACAGAATCAAGTGTATGAATTCGATCTGTCTCTCTCTTTCTCTCTCTCTCACTCAGCCTTTTTATTGCCATAACATATTTTAGAATACCATATACTGTCTTGGTCTATTTTGGATTTTGTATTTTAGGTTCATTGTTGTAGAGTTTACCTCTGTCATACTATCTCCACGGTTTAGGCTTTAGGGAGAAAATTCCAAAATTGAGAATAGATTAATGACTATTCACACATATGACTAGATCTTCCATGGATGAGGAGGTTGTTGATTAATTGATTTGCAATCCTATTCCTATTTGGATAGGTATTTCCCCTTTTCTTATAGAAAATACTGAATATGATTTTCAAATTTATTAAAACATTGCATCATGATTTTGAATCAAAATGGAGATTTCAAGAAATGATAGATCTATCAATAACCAAGCAATGTCTGATACGTCACAAGGGATTTACCTTTTTTATTGATTCTTCAAAAATAATTCTTAAATGAGATATTCAATTCCATGCGTATTTGATCGCTTAGAAAAGCATGACTCGAAACTCAGATTGAATCTAGATCACTGGATGGAAGTGAATAAAAAAATCTTTATTAATTTTTATGAATAAAATACATCTTTTTATCGAAGGATAAAAAAAAGGGTCCGAATCTCTTGCAATAATGATTCGGAACTCTTTTGTTAGAGGTCAATGACCAATAAATAAGGAAGACTTTCAAATTGAGTTTTCTTTTTTCATTTTTGACCAAAAAAAGGCTCCCTTTACTAATATAGCTAACTTTTTTTCTGGTATAGTGTTTCTCAATTGGGGCTGCAGGACTAACTTTTGCATAATGAAATTAAGATAATGGTTAGGAATAAAATGCCGGTCTTTGCATGGTTAGGAATAGCTACGGTCGAGGTCCAATAATTTAATTAATGTGCTTCCATTGAATACATTAATTGGTTTCTAAATTGATTTTTCTATTTTTGTTTATAAAATGTATGTATTAAGAAAATTACTGTTAAAATCAATTAGACTAATTACATATTATTGTTTAATGCAACATATATGCTTTGCTTAACCTAAAAATTCTAATTTTTTTAATCAAATTATCAGGAATAATATTTATATGCCAATGAGCTTGTAATAGACCAATAATGAGAAGAGCAAGAGACATGTAGTTTTTATTATTATTACACATGAAAAGCGAGTTGAGTTATCTTATGCTCACAAACTAAGCATGTTTCTGGATAACATGAGCAATTCCAAAACTATTCAATTGTGTTGTGTGTCCCACTTGGAACTCATCTATCTTTATGTGCATATATATAGTGTATATATAGTTAGGAAGAAGAGACTATTGAATAGAGAAAGCTACCGAATCCATCCTAAATGAACCACAAGTTTGCGTGTTTCGTGCTGCTTCTTGTACAAAACTCTATAGAAAAAGAAAAAAAGAGCTGAAAAGTAGATATTAACGTATATCTGCCATTACCGAGATCTTGATCTTGATCTTGAATGGGACGAAGCATGCCTCTCCATCAAATTTACATGTAATCATCGAATATAATTACGACCAGTTAATTGTACTAATGATGTTGAACAAGTCTTAGTATCGGAGCTACCAATCGTGATAATGTTCAACGAGTCTTATGAAGGTTGGATTGGATAGGATTTACGCTTGTTACAACTGGGAACTAGCTAGCTAATTAAGTAGAACCTCAAAATGCTTCAGGGTGTTTTTAATGCACCAAGGAAATATGTTTTTGGCCAAATTGATTAATTCATTAAGCATAAGAAAACGTATATATATAATTGTATCCTATTCAAAATCCTATTTTAAATAGTTTTTATAATCATTACGCTAGACAAGACAAGCAATAATTATAGCAAACCGATTATGAACATAGCAAGTGAGGTTTGGAACAAATGCAAGGTAAGAGAGCATATTGTCCATTTTGTTTCTGATTAGTATAGTATATCTGTAAGACTTTTCCAAAAGCTATCTCATCATTTTCCATATACATATGCAAAGACTAGTATGCCCACAATGGAGATATTTATTTCTTTATTAAAAAAAAGAGAGAATGACTTGACCAAATCATGATATGATCATGAAAAAGAAATGATATTTTGAAGACCATCTTAAAAAAAGAAGAGAATGGATTGCTTACAGTAAAAAAAAAAAAAAAGGATTTACATGCTAGAGCCAGACTGCCAGAGTATTAATCAAACTGAGGTGGTGGGTCCATCCTGGTCCCTCCTTGTCATGTAAATAAGGTAAAAAAAAATCACTTCTTTCTTCCTTCTTGTACGTCTGAAGTTTTTTATTGCATACTATGAGGAGTAGATGAGAGGAGGGGAGGGAGCGATTGGCGTTGGACTTTGTTTCTCTTAAAATGAGGGTGTGGCTAAACAAAACCTGTCTCTTAACTCTCTGTCTCTCTAGAGAGACTATCTCTCTCTCTAAGTCTCTCCCGTGTGAATGATTGATCATTTGTCACCTCACTTTTAAAATATTTGTATATTTGTCTGTAACATTTTTCTAGGATAAAACCATTTTGCTCTTATTTTTGTGTCGGACAGAAAGAGAAGAACTTTAAAAGGATCTACAAATCACACAGCTAAAGTGGGAAGAAGTCTTTACTTAAAAAGTTTGTGGAGAATGAATGGTCTTTTACATCCGGAGTTAGAATCCTCCGAGTTTGTTGAGGTTGATCCAACTGGAAGATATGGCAGAGTATGGCTCTCTCTCTATCTCTCTCCGTTCCTCCCCCTTTCTGGGTGTTCTTGATGTTTTGAGTTTAATTCTGGGGATTCACTTGGTGTCTTTTGTATCTGCAGTACAATGAAATCCTTGGAAAAGGAGCTTCAAAGACAGTGTATGAATCTAATCTCTTCTCTTCATTGATTTACTTGGCTACTTTTAATTTGGGTTCTCCTTGAATTCAGTGGGTGCCCATTTAATGCTTTTGTAAAAAGTTGCCATCTTTTTGGTTTTGTCTGAATTTCTTCGAAGAGGTAACTAACGGATTTGTTTTCCGGCAGTTACAGAGCATTCGATGAGTACGAGGGGATCGAAGTCGCTTGGAACCAGGTCAAGCTCTATGATTTTCTACAAAGCCCTGAAGATCTTGAGAGACTTTACTGCGAAATTCATCTCCTCAAGACATTGAAGCATAAAAACATTATGAAGTTCTATACTTCTTGGGTTGACACTGCAAATAGGAACATCAACTTTGTGACTGAAATGTTCACCTCTGGGACTTTGAGACAGTAAGTGTTATTAATTGCTAATCATTTCAAGATCCACTTTTTACTTTTCCACTGCCTTTGCTTGTTGGATCTTTCCTAAATTTATTGGTTTGGTTTCTCTCTCGCCCTCTCTGGCCTTTCTACAGGTATAGGCTAAAGCATAGAAGAGTTAACATCAGAGCAGTGAAGCATTGGTGCAGACAGATCTTGAGAGGACTTCTCTATCTCCATAGCCATGACCCTCCTGTTATACACAGAGATCTGAAGTGCGACAATATTTTTGTTAATGGAAACCAAGGAGAGGTAAAAATTGGAGATCTTGGCCTGGCGGCAATCCTTAGAAAATCGCATGCTGCTCATTGTGTTGGTATGCTCACTTAATTTCCATGAGATCTCTTTAGTCCTTTTCATTATTAGAGATGAAAATTTTAGTTGATGTATTGCACACAAACTTGTGTTTGAATGATTACTTTGTTTAGAATCTGGAATATCGTATCTTATGGGCTATCTTTCTTCTGTGGGGCTTTCATACCTCTAGGGACACCCGAGTTTATGGCTCCAGAAGTTTATGAAGAGGCATATAATGAGCTAGTTGATATTTATTCGTTTGGAATGTGCGTTTTGGAAATGGTTACTTTTGAATATCCATACAGTGAATGCACTCATCCGGCCCAAATTTACAAGAAAGTTATATCTGTAAGAGCAAACACCCTCTTTGCACATATACCTTACTGTTAAGTTATCGACGGTGGCTGATTAATTTGCTTGCCTTTTCCTAATTTAGGGAAAAAAGCCAGATGCTTTGTACAAAGTGAAGGATCCAGAAGTAAGACAATTTGTTGAGAAATGCTTGGCAACTGTGTCACTCAGGCTCTCTGCTAGGGAGCTGTTGAATGACCCGTTCCTTAAAATGGATGGTTGTGACTCCGATTTTAGGCAGTTGAATTATGGGGGATATGATGGTACAGGTCCTCTTATAAGGCAACCTTACCTGGAGTTTAATGGAAGTGGTAATTCACACTGCAATGGGTTCTCAAATGACTATAGCTATGACACTATTAATTCATATACCAGTTGCTCTAATGGCTATGGTGGTGATGCACACAATGACTGGGACTTTCATCCTGTTGAGATAGAACCAAGTGGAATTGAATTTTTTGAACATCATGATGATGAAAGTTCTGCCAACGTCGACATAAGTATAAAGGGCAAGAGAAGAGAAGATGACGGCATCTTTTTAAGACTCCGAATTGCTGATAGAGAAGGTTAACAATTTGCTTCATTCTGTATTTACACTTGCTGTCTCTCTAAACTATCAATTTCTAGCCTTTTCAGTCTATTGAATGTCCAGCTAATATCACAAATTTAATTGTATTGTTTTTACAGGTCGTATTCGGAACATATATTTTCCTTTTGACATTGAAACTGATACAGCATTGAGTGTGGCAACTGAAATGGTTGCAGAACTCGATATCACTGATCAGGATGTAACAAAAATAGCTGATATGATTGATGGGGAGATTGCATCTTTGGTACCTGAATGGAGGCCAGGGCCAGGCATAGAGGAAACTCCTGGTTTTGCGAATCCAACTTTCTGTCATAATTGTGCTTCAACATGTACCTCCAATGGTTCACTTGTAGAGTTCCTGTTAAATCCATGTTGTCGGCACGGATGCGGTGCGATGCATGGTCGGTTTGAAGAGGTCACATGCCAACCCGATGAATCTGATCATGAGTTGACAGAAGGTGTATCAAACTCATTGAGCCAATTAGACTGCTCACATTATCAAGAAATATGGGGTCAACACGAAAGCCGTGAGCTTACTCCTGTGGGCTCTGGAAAAAGCCATTCAGATGAAGAATATGAAAAATCTGAACAATCAGTCACTGAGCATGATGAAAAAGAAATGAAGGGGAATGAAATTGAATCTTCTCCATCACAGCAAGTTCAAGACTTTACCGGTTCCAGTTCTGGTTCCTCTCATAGATTGACATCTTTGTACAACGAGTTGGCAGAAAAACATGAGAATGAAATCCAGCGGGAGCTAAGATGGCTTAAAGCAAAATATGAGATAGAATTGAGAAAGCATCGCGATCAGCAATTAGGAATTGATTCAAAATCTTCAAAGGCTGATGATTTTTCATCTCCTGCATTGAATTTTTTACGAGGGAAGAAAGATAGGAATCTCCTAAAATCCATTGCCCACAGCAAGCATTTTAGTCCCGAGTTGCATACCCATATCAATAAGGGCTGCCCCTATTCGGATACTCAAAGGTCCCGAAATTGTGAGGCTCCGAGAACAAAGGATATGGTCACTACGAAGAGTTTCTGCAATGGATCTATGCTTCCACACTCGCTATACAGGACCTTATCTCTCCCAGTTGATGCTGTTGATGTATAACCTTTGTAAGGAACATGTTCGATTCTTTTTACCAATCCTACTTATTATTGAGCCTTTAATATCAATCAGTTACCACCTTTTTGACTCATTAGTATCAAATGCCCCTTTGTGCTTATGCACTGCTGCATGGTATAGACTCTGTCACATAAGAATCAAATCATAGATAAGAAATTGAGCTGGGATAAGGGAATCTAAGAGATGGGATTCAGTGGTGCAAACAATCGTTGACTACTTGTTTGGTCTTGAACTACCGAAAGTGGGGTTGCCTATTCGTTCTTTGAATCGCCATGCATATAGTTTGAAAAAATTGCAACTTGCATGCTCCTTTAGTTGAATTGGAGTCCATATGCAACTCCAGCTCACCTCAAACTAACCAGGAATCCATATTTGTGTATAAAAGAAATGGGCAACGAGAGTCTCTTGAGGTTTGGCCAGCTACTTGTGGTTCCCACTCTCTTGTAGCAATTATAGGGGTCTTGTTTGTACTACTCCAAAAGCATTGATGCTGATCTACTCACAACATGGGTTGCCCACATGACCAAAATATGGTAACATTAAATAATTCATGGTCCACATTCAGGCTGACCAGACCTTTCTCTATACTTTATCCTTTAAGCAATTGGGTTGTACAGAAATGGTACTCTTTTGGGTACTGGAGTACGTGGGGTCATTATTATTGTTATTATATTGCTGTTTAGAAAGAGAATCAGTAACGGGGAAGAAGATAACTTTCACTTTCACTTCTTGTTGTTGGCAGTCTCAAAAGTTGATAAAATATAATCTCACCGACTCTGCTATTGCTGTTTTATGAAATAACATTGAAAAAGCAAATGAAGGCAACTCTATCTAAATTATGTCATTCTGACCTCGTTAAACATTATGTACGACCAATTAGAGCAATGAAACTTTTTTGATTAATTTTGAATATTGGCTCATCAAACAATTTATCTGAATAATTATTAATCGTTAAAATATTCCATATTGATTTAAACATGAAAATGTTAAAGGATTTATAAGTGGTAAGGATCAACTATCCAAATAATTAGTTCTAGTTATTTAGTAATGGTTGACTCAAGCCCAATTCTTGTTAGTGGATTCTATATTCTGCCCATATCAAAAAAATTAATATGGTATCAGAGCCTTTGTGACCAAGTGGTTATAAGTTCAAATCCTACCACCCACCTATTATTTAGCACAAGGTAGAGTGAGCTTTTGCAAGTTTCAAGCCCAAACGATTTTCACTTGAGGGGATGTGCTAGTGAATATATAAAACCAATTAAGTTGACCTCATACAACAGCTTAAGCTATTGTGATGAAACGATCAATTAACATGATATCCCACATATGAGTGTCCCATATTGAAAAAGGAGGGAAAAGAAGATTAACATATAAGCCTAGTGGGCTACTCTACCTATCACTAATTGGTTTTAGAATGGAACCTCACTTGGGCTTGTGTGTAGTCTAACTTTCCTTCTCGTGTGGGCCCGTAGGCCTATTGTAAATTTCACATGGTATCAGAGCAGGTTTGGTCCGGATTATTAATTTTTCGGTTGTCCGTCTGAATGTCCAGTCCCAACGGCCTGGTTCGGTTACCATTGTGTTTATTTCAAGTGATAACTGGATGTTCAGTCCCAATTACACTTGAGGGATAGTGTTAGAGTATTCTATATTGACTAAACATTTAATATTAATAATTGTCTGTTAGCTGCAACAGGGAAACACTATTTTTTCATAGTTTTAACTAGAACAGATCAACCTTGAAAAGTCAAACACGAGATCATAGCTGGAACAAATCAAACGTGTTAAGTCATACACAAGATCGTCAAATCTCAAAATTTAGTAGTCTATATTAGAACGTTCCTGTGTCATCATAGTCTGGATAGTATGATTTTAACTAAAAATTGAAATTACGTAACCAACACGACCATTATGTCTAGTCAATAAAACAAGTATCCTTTTTTTTTTTTTCCTGATTGGTTTATAATAAAAAAAATGGTAATACTTGGCAACTGAATATATGATGAATTGTAACTGATTGAGATGCTCAAAAGCAAAGATTAGAAGATGAGAAGTGGGAAAGGAACGGAACATGCATCTTTTAAAAGTTGATTAAAACAAAAGTGCGCATACGAAGAGCATATCCATCTTTTTCTTTTTCATAGTTAGGACGGAAATAAAGCTTCAAAGATCCACTGCCCACAACATGACAAGGTGGTGTTATTATTATTCATTCATTCATTCCAGTCAAAGTGGCATAGTGCCTTTACTCACATAATCTTCTGGTGGTTAGTTTAATGTCTAAATCCTACTTCTACTACTACTATTGCAAGTGAAGTTGCCAGTTCAATTGAACTTTTTCGTAGCGAGAACAAACTGCATGCATGTGCTTTGCTTAATCAAAATTTTGACCTTATACTCCTAGTGATCATTCTTGAAATCTCACCTAAAACGGCCACCAAAAGCTTCTGTTAACAAGGACACACCACTAACTTCTTTAACGGCTGCAATAATTCTGAAAGATGACAACTGGATACACATCTGTTTCTATTTCATCATATCAAACAACAAAGTTACAGTCAACATCTTTTCTTTTCAGTTTCTTGTCAGGTTCCTAACCAGATGTAAAAAACATATCAACTCATCCAAATCTTTAAACCCTTTCTGCTCATGGATTTGCGCCAGTGGAATCATCACAGCAATCCAAGAAACATTAAAACTGTGGACTATGGATGTGGTGTGGTCCGTGTTGGAGAAATGACACAAAAATTTACATTTTGTCATCAAGAAAATTTGTCAACAATTACTTTTTTTGGTAGTCCGTACAGTTCACGAGTACAATACTGCAAGATTTCATTAAAACTATCAAGAAAAAAAAGATGAAATTTTGCAAGACATATACAGCCTCTCTTTATAATTAGGAGGTTTGGTACAGAACATACCATCTAAACAAATACTAAACAAGTGTATAGTTCCTACAACATTTGACTGTGTTATTCTATACATAACAAACGCACCTAATTTAGGAAGCAGTTAATTTCATCCCTCTGGCTGCTCTCACACAAAAATACAAGCGACTGTTATAAACTCTTACAAAGGCCTCAAAAGTGGATAATCTTCAAGCAATTCACGCTCTGATAGTGTATCATTTTCATTCTGAGGAGTCCACAACACCTCAACAGCCTGCAAGGTAATGCAATTGTATCATTGTATAATTAATGAATGACTTTTCTTTTTCCCATTCTCAACAAATGTGAACCATCGTTTTACGAAAAATATACACATCCTTACAAGTATCTTGTTGGTGGGTATGGAGCCAAGCTTCTGCAAAGCTTCCTTCAAGTCTGCACTACCATTGATGGAGGGTAGCTTATATACTCCTTCCGCAGCCACCAAAATTGTTATCTGGAGATAGTTATGTTAACAGGATAAACGACAAGATAAAAGCTAAAAGGTAAAAGAAAATTCATGTTCTCGTCATTTAATCCTGAAAACTTTGCAAAAGATGTTACTAATAGAATTAAAATAGATCTCCCAATTGCCTAGCTAAAAAAAGAAGATATATCAATATCATTTTCATTGAAAACAGCAAATGAGAAACCTATAACATCAATGGGCAAAACTTAAAACAAGTGCCAATTAGCTCAAGATGTATTGTCTTGAATCTTAATCATTTTTCAATTTTATCATAAATAAAATGAGGAACCTTTTAAAAGTGCTGTCAAGATCGGTACCAACCCTGAAACATACTATTACATGTTTCAAGGGTGCTATTTAAAGCATAGTGTACTGCCCCACCCCCCAAAACTTAAAAAGCATTTTCACATTTCTATAGGACAGATTAAAGTATTTCTATTTCCAAAAGCCCAGAGAAATCAAATATGGAATATATTTCACAAATCATGGAATAAGATGGTTGGTTAAACTACATCTAATCCCTAAACAAGGGTTGGATTTAAAGCTAGGCGGAGTGAAAAGGATTTTCCATGTGATGCAAAATGAAAGCCATTCATGCCGCAAAAGGTTAGAGAATCAGCAACTATCTTACAGAAAACCTCATGACCTTTTCATAGCAAGCTAGCTTTTCCATTTAATGAACAACAAATGATCTAATATTAGTCCTTTCATATAAGCATCAAACTTATTATTGATGTTTAGAAAAAAAACATATCACATGACGAATGTGTTGTTCCTTTCCATTTGTCCATTCATACTCTTGGAGCATAGTTTACAAATTGGTCATTCGCTTATCAAAAAGTCGAGTTAGAACCCAGATCTATACAAGAATAATGATTCTTTTCCAGAAAGGATATCTGGCTTTTGTGTTCAACAACATTTTCCAGCGTGCTCTAATGCAAATTTGATAATAAGATCAAAGGGTAATCTTTTCTTCTGAATTAGCTTGGCAACAAGAATAAGGCAGAACATTGTGCCTCTGAACTCGCTTAATACAGCTTGTATTTGAGGTCTAAAATATAAAAAGATGTCTGTAGTTCTATACTAGGCCTGGCCTAACCCAGATTCCTTTCTATCTAATTGTCTGAAATCATAAAGATTTCTTGCACCCAAATGGCACTAAAGTACTAAATTACAACCCCTTCCCCATTCCTTTGCTTTCAGGATCTAATTCCACTAAGAGAAAACCATTTTTAGTCTGCAACTGAGACAAAGCAAATTAAGTGTAGATGCCCTAGCCATTCACAATCAACTTTGACTATTGAACAAATGGAAGCGCCAAAGCCTTCCCATTGTCCCCCTCTAATCACCCAATAAAAGAAATGAAGGAAAGTAACATAAAAAGGCATACAATCAATCTATCAATGTTAGACATCACGTGACTCTTAATTCCGCAGTCATTTCCCGAGTAACATGAAGAAGCAGATTTCTGTGAACTAGTAATACTGGTGACTAAAAATTCTTCTAGCCTATATTTACTTCCATAAGAAAACAGCTCATAGTAAAACATTGACCTCTATTTGATTCAATTATATGCAGAGAAATGCAGATCAGCACTGAAACCTTACCACTATATACTCATTACTAAATCCAGTTGCTCCCCGGATTTTCGTACTCTGCTTTTTTATGTTATTGACATTAACAAGTGTCTCTTCATCAAATTTCCCTCGTTCTTCAATAGAAAGCTGATTGAACCTATTTTCACCCTCCTCTATGCTTCGCTTCACATCCACCTTCAAAAGAAGTGAAAAGAAGACAAACATCTTTGTTACTTTTATTCATTCATGCAATAAATCCAACAAGTTAAGAGAACATTGAACTTCAATAACAGAGAGAGAAAGAACTTGGCATAAGCACATAAACTTCAAATATCTTTGGTAAGACATGGATCCTACAAACAGGTGTTATAGGAGAAAATTGTCCACTTACAGAAGAATAACCAGATATGCAATAATCTGGATGCCGAAGCAAAGCTAGTGATGTCTCTGCAACCAAAATAGAATAAAATAATAACTACTGCTGATGATCTATATAAGAAGGTTTGGCATGTATCCATTGCCAGTAAAAAAACAAAATCATTAACAAGACTATCATTGTATTTTTACAAGGCGGACTACACTATTTTGTTCAACAAAATCAACATGGTAGAGTGAAATTGTCATTTTTTGTTAATAAGATAATATGAGTTATGGTGTTTCCAAATAATGCTCATGAACTCTTTCTTACATAAAATAAGGACATTGAAATAAAGAAGAAATTGAGGAGGAGTAAAAAAGATACAAGCAAGAATATAAATTCCTAATTCATGGAATATTACATCAATCCTTCCCTCAAGAAAAAATTGTCCAAACGACTTCCTGTCATGGTCATGGTCATGGTGACTGTCTCGCTAATTCTATGCTTATGTCAAACTTGAGGAAAATTTTTAGAAGACAGCCTTCTTTTTCTTTGTTTTTGTTTAATAAATTGTAAGATCAATTAAAAATTAATATTATCCTAGTAAGCGAACAAAAGTTTAATCTGATCATGAAAAGCCACTAAATAGAAAAAATGCATGAAAAAGGCCCAATAAAGAAAGTGAAAAGAGCACACTAAATCATTCATAAGAAACAAACAATGAGTTAATAAGGTTGAATACTTCA
Source organism: Erythroxylum squamatum (assembly GCA_025629845.1). Lineage (NCBI taxonomy): Eukaryota > Viridiplantae > Streptophyta > Magnoliopsida > Malpighiales > Erythroxylaceae > Erythroxylum > Erythroxylum squamatum. The sequence continues at coordinate 23,841,421 of JAOTBA010000003.1, read as the reverse complement.
ATAAATGCCTTCATCAATAAAAAATACAATGTTCCATGTTTCCAAATGCTCCTTATTCAATTCTCTCAAAAGCAATTTGCCCTCTTCTCAATGTTAGTTCGAATGACGAATTCAAGACAAGTTCATAAAAAGCACTTGGAAAACCTCATTCTATAACAAAACAGTTTGGAAAATACATACCACATTCAACTTAAAACAAGAAAGAAATGGAAAGAAATAAAGGTAAAATAAAGAGAAAGAGAATCATACCTGTCAGCACATAGCTGAGACCCTCTGAGGAGGATGTGTCAGCAGTCTCAGCAATTCGATTAAGATCTTTTTGGAGAGCCCGCCCTATCCCCAATAGTCCAATCTAAGAGACAAGTACAGTAAGGTAAGCATTGATGCAAGTTTTCTCATTATTCCTATAATTACTCAGCAGATACTAAAGAATCTTTCTAATAATGTGCCAGATTGTGGATATGTATCAGCAGCCCAATGCATGATATTCCCCAATTCAATAGATCATTGGTTTCTTCCAGTAGGAATTTCAAATTAGCACGTTTTGTAGCGACTATCATATGGGCAGGAACTGTACTCAGCTGGGTGCAAATGTCCCAGCAAACTGCACCATCCAACATGCATGTATCCCATTAATCCCCTAAAGTTTGTTGTTAAGAACGTGCTTTACAAGATATAAATGAAGTAATCAAAACAAGATACGCAACCCACTACTTTTGCCAAATTATGATCTTAGTACAGATTCACCTAGGAATAGTACACCATAAATCAGATATATGAAATATAGGTGATAAAAGCCACTCACATGAACCCAATCACCGACTAATCAATTCACATATGACAAGATAGAATTTTCCGTTAGCAGAAATAAAAATGCAGGCTCTAACAGAAGTCAAAACATCCAACACTGATTCAACCAGTGATCGTTTAGCTATTATCTCTTCCAATACATAGAGCAACCGCATTGCACATCATATCTCATTACTATGACAAAACAAATTATTCCCAAAACCAATAAAAACACAAAAACAATCCCATCAATTCAATTACTACTATTACCTGAACTTTGAGAATGCTAGTTTTCTCCGTAGCAGTGAGGACGCCGTCCTCATTCCTATCAGAAAGGAAGCCAGAAACCAACATGAAGGCCGCAAATCCAGCCAATATAAAGAACAAGCTAGAGCCAGCACCAACACCGACACCCACAGCAGGGCCCACGTAAAAGCCACCACCGCCACCAAATGGTGTCGGAGCAAAGTACGGCACTGAATAAGAGAACTCCGGCGAAGAAGTCCGAGGAACAGAGTAACTTCTCGATGAATACGACCCAGAAGACGATCGTGAAAAAGACTTGCCTCCCATCCTCCCACCGGACGCAGCAAATGCTGAGTTGGGGTCGTAGAGCAACAGAAGCCCAATCAGGATAGCTGCCACGGTGGGTTTTTTAAGGGCTTCCAGCGCTCTTACGATTGTTTGAAATATGCTATCAAATGGGTTATCTCCGGCTGCCTTTCTCTTAATAAGAGACGACGTATTGTGAACAGAGGTTGAAATGGAAGGAGAGGCGTCAAAGCTTTGATTCGCTAAATGGCACTTAAAGCTTTGAGCTTTGACTGTGAGTATCTGGAAGGACCTCGCGGGTACAAAAGGAAAAGGTTTGCTATGAGATTGAAAAGAGCAATTGGCGTGCTGCCATTTCAATGGATTCCATTGAAGCAACGAAGCAGTTGCCATGGAGGGTCGAATTTTACAGGGGGTTTATCTCAACTCTTCAATCTTTTTGAGGAGTTTCTGACTGATTGATGGGTTTTATCTATGGGATTTGATTTGGTTGAAGAGATATTTAACGGATTGGTGGTGATGATGAGATTGTAAGAGAAAGGAAATGGACAGAGAATGAATGTAGAGTTTTGTGGAATGGCCTTCAATTTAAACCTCATCCACTCAAATAGGATTGGTCGTTTTCTTGGAGGGAGGAGATTGATTTCTGACTGATTAGCACGTGACTTGATCTTCTTTGCGCGTGACATCCTTCCCAAATAATTTTGACTTGGGGCTTAACAAAATTTCAGTTAATTTTAAAATTCTTAAATTCATACTTAATATGAAATGGACTTAATTTTTAAATTCAAATTTAAAACTGTATCAATTTGTATATATAGTCAAATATAGGGATGACAATTTTTGCACGTAGGTTTAAATTTAGTTGTTTTTAATAGGTCAATCTATAGGTTAGGTCCTGACCCAGACTAACTCGAGAATTAATTATTTAAAACAAAACAAAATCGTTTTACTCAAAAGAGTTGGGTTTCAGGTAAGCCTGGACTTAAGCGGCCCATATATGAATCCAATTAAAAAAATAAATTTCTATATTTTTAATTTTATAAAAATTAGTGAAGGCTAACCAATGTCATCCCTAATCAAATGTTCTTCTTAATTATAAAATAAGGTCTAATTTTTCTATCAAAGTTCTCGTCTTTTAACCAAAATTTTATAATCTTATTTCCTTTCAACATGTCTTTCTTCTAGTTGATTATCTATGCTTACTCTCATCCCTTTTGAGTTTTTTTCTTCTTATGTTATTCTTAGCCTTTTTCTTCTGCTTTTTGGTTCACTCTTGATTTTAGTTATTATTTCTTGGCTTCTTTTCTTGTTATTCTTTCATTATTTGCTCTTTTCTTCTAACTTTTATTTGTTACATGTTTGCATCTTTAATATTTCTTGAGTTTAGTTCTTCCGTCACTATATCAACTCTTTTTATGACTTAGTTTTTTTTTCTTACCTAAGTTTTTTTTTCTTACCTAAGCCTTTTCTAGCCTCTTCCTCTTTCCTTTTTTGAAACAAAAATTTCAACCGTTAGGAGCATAACATCTCACTTCTTACTTCTTCCTAACTAGACCCCTAACTTTGTTCTTTAAGGCTTCTCTCCATTGAAACCAGCTTTAAACCAACCTTCATCTTCGCCTGCTCATTCTAAAGATCTTCCCCTCTCTTCTCACCAAAATGATGCTCAACTTAACCATTTGAATACCTTTAACACCTTGCTTTTATGATTTTTCTCCCATAACTCTAACTCTTTAGTATATCTATGTGTTTGCTGCTCCCCTAATCACCAAATGTTTTGGTGTCAGGTTTTATTAGACATATCTCTTTTAGAAAAACTTCATTATTGTGCACTTCATTCAATTAATGTTTGCTCAATTACAACTCCCTGGTAGATAACTTAAGGAACGAGTCTCTAAATGAGTTTCAACCTTAGTTGGCTTTTTTATAGACAAACACCATATATTCCTGCTAATGAATGCTTAGTCCCGCTATTAATAAAGGAAGAAGGGGTTGAAAGAGGTCATGGTCAATCAAGAGAATCTCTTCCTCTTTAAATTTGATTGTGCTAATAAGATTCTAGAGGCAGGTGCTTGTCACTATAATAAACCAATTTTTATTTTAAAAAAAGAAGTATGGGATTTAACTAGGAAGCTTGAAATAGAAGCAGGTGCCAATATATATCAACATACATTATTCTTTCAAAATATTGGTCTACTAAGAGTCTTAGTCATTCAACAAGTTATGTTGGAATGCAATATACACCAATACAACAACTATTGGATTGAAACACCAATTATACTAGAATTTATGTGATTATTGATGTTCACCAAGACCTTCCAGAGTTAATCCTTCCATGATACTATGAGAAAAGGATAAATTGGTCGAAGACTTTGTCATTATCTCATATTAATGGAGACCTAAAACAACTAAAAAAGGTAAAAAGTGAGCACCAAATGAGAAGAGATATCAAAGAGGGGGTTACCAAAAATTTTTAATGACTGGAAGCTTTGACAAATAGGTTTTTGACAAAATTGAAGAGCAGATGAAAGAAAATCTTATCTATGTTAAAGCTTATATAAGTAATTTATAAGTAATGAATGAAAGTCCTATCTTTGTAAAGAGATTATTAGCAAATGATCCCTTGAAAGAACCAATGACTGGTATAGAGGTCTCTGCAACTGAATTGAATATATGTAACTTAAAGAACATGAATTTCAGTACTTCTCTTTATTACTTGATAATTCTTTAAATGTACAATAAGAGGCATATAATTTAGGCAATGATTTTAAAGTTGTCATTAAGAGGAAGTATAATAGGGAAAGTAAGGCCAATGGATCTAAAATTTCCATTCTTAATGTTTATACTTAGATGAAATGTGAGAGGGCAAAATAGCCCCATTAAACAAGTAACGTAAGATTATTTGCAAAATTTAAAACCTTTTTTTGTATGACTTATGGAAACTAAGCTAAAGGTAGAAAACTATAGGAAGTTTGATTTTTTTGAATAAGAATTGGTTTATCATTTCTAATCATCAATAATACTTGAATAGAAAATTAATTATTGCATACGAATTTGATAAGATAGAGATGTTGAATTTAGATATCACTGATCAACTCATTCACCTTTCAATAAGAATTTTGTAGGAGAAACTCAGCTTTAAAGTTACTTTTGTCTTTGTCTTTAATCTTGCTTTCCAAAAGAGCTCCTTATGACATAAACATATGAAGATTCATGCTAATATGTGATAAGATCGTATCTTGACATATTATTTGATATTATCTCCTTTGTTTTAGATTTATTTTGGTGCTTAAATATAGAAATTAATGTTTGTTTTGTTTTAAGAAATGAAAAGTAGAGATTGCATCAAATTGGGACTCTACTGATGATAATCACAAATTTTGGATAAAGTGAAGAGATTGACGTAGTGGATAAGACTGATCACTCGAAGAGTTGGAGTTTGACTAGAAGACTTCGGCTTATCCTTTTCATGTAGGAGTTTGAATTTAAATTTGTTTTAGATAGATATCTTTACAAGTTAGAGTTAGATTAGAAAACCTTATAAAAGGGACGTTCCTCATAACAGAACGAGGTTCTCTCTTCTTATGTTTTTCACATTTCTTTGTCTTTCTTCTATTTTTGTTATTGGAGTAAAAGCCATATATGGCTAAACTCAATCTTTCTGATTCAAGGGGATTCAATACTCTAATTGTAATTTTGTGAGGTTTTGTACTCCAAACTTTTATTCACATTTTAATTCAAGTATTTTTTGTTTTGAGTTATCATATTTCATGAATGATTGATATTCGATTAATCTGACAATTTAATTTAATATTGATTATTCTATCATTATCTAGGAATTCAGTGATCTGTAATTGTCATGAAAGATTTGTACAAGTAGCAAATAGGTTATCTATGAATTTCCTTATTTAACTTATGATAAACAAAAAAACTAAATTGGATAGTTGCAGCTATCTTGATTATTTAATTTAGGGTTTAGTCTTTTTCACGGAGTTTATTGCTACCATTTATTTGATATGGAATGCTATCACACCCAGTCAATAGATGGTAAGTTTTGGTTTGGATGCTGGGTTTGAACCATTTAATTTAGGAAAATTTGAGACTTATTACAACTATCCTAATATGTTTCGGACTAACTGCTTGAATCGTGAAAATATT